>SKCR01005629.1:0-25685 GCA_019454045.1 Zanthoxylum bungeanum | reverse complement strand
TGACACTATCTGATACATGATAGAAAAATATTTACATAACGGAACTATAAATGATTTATTGAATGTTCAAAAAATACGTTCGTGAGTACAATCACACTCATGCATTTAGGTCAAACCTGATAAAATGGTCATCGAAATTTACACCGGAATGACCGGGGTGTTACTACCTTATATATATCTCGCCAATGATTCTAGAGTATGAAAAATGTCTACTGTATTAAATCATGGCAATTATGATATTGACTTATGCTAATAATAATAATATATATATATATATATAGTTTCTAAAACTCTTTTCAAAACTTGACAAAACTGTGGACTTATATTATCACTTATGTCAAACTGCGTCTGTTGAGATACCGACTCTATGTTATCCAAAGAGACAAATCCTTTATTGATCCCTCAAAACCTTTTTATGCTTTTTATATTGCCCAATCATGGCCATATAGGCAATATCACTAAAGATGACAAAGGTATAATGTCAATGTTATTGGTTATTGCCCTAGATCCAATAGGGCTAAATATGAAATTTTATAATCTTACATTGATTAATAAAATTGAAAGTTTTTTTATAAGTATTGTCTATAATAATTTTGACTACTAGCAGTATAAAGCCCTTAGAATGACAATAATAAGATTTAAATTAAGTTTAATTTATCAGATCTCACCTTTTTTAAATGCTCTCGATCGTAACATTATCAACACTAGGACATTGATAAATCTTTTTTTGATAGCCATATATTATGTTTGTTTCCTTTGGGAAGGATGGTAACTGATCTCATAATCTATAAGTGAATGTGTTCAGTTGCTCTAATATATGGATGCTTATTGGACAACAAGTACAACACACTGACTCAATTGAAAACCCATATGGAGTGTTATCTAAATGTCTATAGGAATTCTCTTAGTTACGATGGTATGAATGATCCTTAGACTTAAGATCTCCATGGTACCTTGCATGTGGATCATATGTGCCTTGACATTACAACTTTATCATCCTTAGAGAGATTGTGCAAATGGTCATGATTCGACAAATTGAAAACCATTTGAAGTTTGTTATGGGTCAATAAATAATTCGCCGCTCTAGATAACATAGAGTCGATATCCCAAGAGGCGTAATGTTATGTAAGTGATAATATAAGTGTTGGGTTCTCCTAGAACATGTCAATGATCTATTAAGCATAAAATTTGTATGAATAAACAAATTTGCCTCATTGAGAATATAAAAATTTGCCTCATTGAGAAGTGCTCCAAGCCATCATTTGTATGAATGTTGAGCTCCAAGCTTTGATCTTTGAATTCCAAACTCAAGGGAATGGTTTCCCTAACACCTTTGTTGGACTCCTTTAATGTGCTAGCAATGAAAATTTTGCAACAAAATATCCTTGTTCTTGAGAGCAACTCTCAGCAATGGGCAATGGAGAGGGAGAGAGTACAATCAGCAATTACAAGTGATGAGAGAGTGAGAGATTTATTTTGATTTTCCAAAAACAATTAACTTAATACCAAACTTCCAAAGTTAGTAAAAGTCAATCACACATCAAAATAAAATAAGCTTGTGTACGAAACAAGCCATCAACCACTACTAACTTCCATCACCATAAAGTAAGTGTAGTTGACAAGTGATGTGACTTGTGGCCCACACTTTAAATTCAAAATTCGAGTGAGCCCGCTAAACACATTTCGGGCTCGGGTTCGTTAATTCCGAATTAACGAATTTTCCGTTGCGACATATTAACTATTAAAGTCGCTTACAAATTAATTCTAAATTAATTCGTTCACCCGAATTAAAATCCAATTTTAATTCCGCTATGAAATCTAATTTCATTTCATATATTGAATATATTATTTAATCTATTAATTCCAAAATAATCATTCTCTCTCTACTATTAGAATTTTATTTCAGATAAATTCTTACCATAATTAATCCTAGATTAATTTTCTCTCTATTATAATTAATCCCAGATTAATTCTGTTCGAGTCAAATGTCATCGGTGAATCTTCGGGAAGCGACCCATGAGATCCCTGGATATGTTTGCAGTAAATCTGGTCGTCGGACTATCCAAATACGTGCATACCCGGTACCATGTTCTTACCGATTTATAAGACATGGTTGGTTTATAGCAAAGCATCGCGCCTACCCAATTCTCCAGAAATATTCTTTAAGGAATATATAATCTTTGTCAGGCGTAGTATACTAAGTATTGCGTATTGTAATCAAGTATATGATGTCACATGTTAGGCCTGGGGCTGGAGTTGTGTCTGTCCCGTATGAAGCATATATCGGATCACTAGCAACTAGCCTTTTTAATCGGATAATCATGACCTTGTCATATTATCCCAATAGTTGCAACATAATAGAGTACCAGTTATGTATCTCTGCGTGATCATCATCTCCATATGACTGAAGTGATACTTCCATCTTGAAATCACACCCAATACACTACGATTCTCAATAAACCCAGAAGAGGCGTACACAGAACCTGTTAAAGCCCCGGACGACCAAAACCAAAGCGTACTGATTGTCGCAAGTATTAGCGATGCAAGTCTCAGGTTAAGACCAAATACACCTACCCTGATTCGGATTCCCATAGACACATAGTCATACTACCAATGGGATTCCGATGGGTCTATCCAGAGCAAAGTTGTTCCTGTACCATCGGTAAACAGAACCTCATATTACACTTGCATGAGTATCCAATACCCAAATATATGAGAACTATGTCGTTACGCTTCCATAACGCGCATACGTGTAATACTAGCCTATTCCGCATTATCGATGTCCAGTCTTGATAATACTATGACTAGGGATATTTAATGATTAAACCTTTAGTGGATTGATATTGTCTCATATCTTATAATCCGGAACTAATCATAAGGACTTTTATCATTTATATATTCAAGTAATCTAATTACAAAATGATAAAATGGCAATTTCCTTTGTCACATAGTTAATTTGTACAAAAACCACAATCTCTTTTACAAATAGTGATGCTATGGGTCACAATTGTCCAACAATCTCCCACTTGGCCTATAGCCAATCACTCAAGTATCTAACACCTAAACTATGTACATATCGATCAAACTTTTACTGAGGAATAACATTCGTCAGCGGATCTGTAATGTTGTAATCAGATGCGACCTTCTCGATCTTCACATCGCCATAATGTATGATCTCACGAATCAGATGGTAATGTTGAAGTACATGCTTGGATCTTTGATAAGACTGCGGTTCCTTAGCCTGCCCTATAGCCCCGTTATTGTCACAATACAAAGGAACAGGCTCAGCTGCTAACGGAACAACTCCTAATCCAATTAGGAATTTACAGATCCAAACTGTCTCTTTTGCTGGCTTGGCTGCAGCGATGTATTTCGCTTTTATTGTTGAATCGACAACAGTCTATTATTTGGAAGATTTCCAGCTCACTGCTCCGTTGTTCAAACAAAATATGTACCCGGATTGCGACTTACAGTCGTTTTTATCGGTTTGGAAACTTGCGTTGGTAAACCCAGTTAGCTCAAGTTCTCCATCTCCATAGATTAAGAAAGTATCATTTGTTCGTCTAAGATACTTAAGGATGTTCTTAACTGCAACCAAGTGACCATCACCTGGATCGGCCTGATAGTGACTAAACATTCTCAAAGTATAGCCGGCTCGTTATCCTCAATAAGATTAATATCTACGTGAGGTGAGATCAGAAACCCATACCTCTCAGGTTATTTTCTGACTCTCTCCGACCTACGCGGTTATTGTGTATTAGAATATTATGGTACAGTCTCATCACTGATGAACTGTTCGTGTTCCGGTAAGGAATCGGTGCCAGAAATAGTATCACTACAATTTTCATCGAGTTCTACTTTCATCTCACTTACCACTGTATTTAGGAATTCCTTTTCGAGGAAAACCGCATGTAAACAAAATATTAGGTAAAAGAAGCGGTAAATATTGATATATTTTCCGCTAATCACACCCCCAAACCTAACATTTTGCTAGTCCTCGAGCAAAACAGCAAAATAAAATACAAAAAATAATTAAAATTAAAATAAGCCACTTGCGTAGGGATCACAGTTGCATTTAGCATATGCAACAAGCTTTTAAACCTCTAGGTGTCCATAGTGGACGAGTTGTAGTCTCATGAGGGCTTACAGGGACGATACCCACAAACGTTAATCTAATGCACACAAAAGCAAAAAGATAATAAAACTAATGCACACAAAATCAAAAAGACAAAAGAAAAGAGAAGTTAGGACTAAACAGGTGAAACTTCTACTGCAAGTTGGTAGTTGTTTTCTTTCTTTCTAAATTACCGAATAAGTAAGTTCTCCGATTATTTTTACCATTCTTCATATACACAACCAACAAAATATTAATCAACTCATTTTGCCCAAAATAGTCACAAGTACAGTTGAGAAGAGAGTAATATTTTTGTCCAAAAGTTTTATCAGAATTCACACCTTTATGTAGCAATGGAATAATTTTTTCTGATTTTTCTGATATTTTCTTTGATTTTGAAATTTTTTATTTATATACAAGATCTTCCGTCTATGTAGCGAGCTTTGGGCCAGTGACTCCCAAACCAGTTGGCTTTAGGGCACTAGGTGTTAAGACACCCCTACGACTTAATTACTCAGAATTCAGATATATATATTTTTTGCAACATCTTCGATCCATGTAACGAGCTTTGGGTCAGTGACTCCCAAACCAGTTGGCTTTAGGGCACTAGGTGTTAAGACACCCCTACAGACTTAATAACTCGGATCTCAGATGATTTTTTTATACACTTTTTTTTTCTTTTTTTTTTCCCATCGATTTTTAAATGCTTCCTCCACATATAGAAAGAGCAACTCAATATTACTATCTCCGTGCAATTACTTCTCATGTCTGTATGTTACCATGTATATTGATAATACCTGCCAACTGAGCATATGAAGATCCATTTTAGTCAGTATATGGAGAATTCACAAATTAAATAATTCAAAAAGAAATAAACAAAAATTAACTTGTTTCGAAAATAGGTTTGAGATACGTATCAAGAGTGGAAACTCCTTACACAACTATCTCTCACCAATTTCACCTGATTAATCAAGTTAAAAAAACAAAAACACAAAATATTTTTTTAATTTTTGTAAAAATTTTCATTTTTTTGTGTTTATCGAAAAACTTTAGACTAAAAATAACATGATAAAAACAAGATACTATTAACTATTCCCCTTCCCCAAACCTAAATGAGACATTGTCCCCAATGTCTGAAAAAGTAGAAGAAGAGTTTATAAGATAATACATGGTTAGGTGAAATTCTAAAAAAATTACCGATTAAGATCTACGTCCAATTTACGTTTTTTTCCACGATCGCTATCTGACCAGTTTAACTGGGAAAGAATGGGGTCGATTTTTGGTTCAAATGCTAGGATTTGGTCAATTAATTCTTCGGCCTTTGTTGTAGTAAGGAAATATCTTGTACTGATTTTGTGACGAACTCATGTCTTTTGGCTTCCGCAAGAAATACATACAGAAAATATAAAAAAATGATAAATGTCAAGTAATCCAATGGGCTTCCGATGAATGTTCAAGTGCGCCCATGATGCCACTGTGAATATCTCTTCAAAACTTCTAAGCCCACCTGGTAAAGCAATAAAAGCATCAGCAGTATTGACCATTTCAAGTAGTTTTTCAGACATACCCGAGACAATGCGTTCATCTCCATTTGTTTTTCCGATTATGTGTTCGTTCGCTAAATTTTTTGGAATGATTCCCAAAACGTGATTGCCACCCTCTTGAACGGCTTTTGAAATGATTCCCAGTAGTCCAAGATTTCCACCGCCATATACTAGGTGCATATTTCATTCTGCTGTAACTCTCCCCAATTCCTTTGCAGCCTCAATGAACTTTGGTTTATTGCCAGAGTTAGATCCACACAGATTTTATTAACTCGCTGTTGTGAGGTTGCTTCCATTTTCTCTCTCTTATTTGGATGTTTATCTGAATGTGAAGAAGAGAAGAATGACGCGCTGAATTTATAGATCCTGAATAGCACTAGTACCTGTCAAATGACAATGAACGTTAAAAAATAAAATGAATGTGAAAGTCAAAAAGTATAGATCTTGTCGGCGAAAATAAAAAAAATTAACAAAAGAAAAACAAATCAAAGCAATTATTAAGGTAACGGAATTGTGTACGCAATACGCCACTCATTTGGTATATAAATCCATTAGGATACGTCTTAAGAATCAATTCCTTACTCAGCCATCACTAATGACTTAAATCACATCTTTGTGATTGCCAAACACCATTCCTCCTTAAATGCTCCGTTTGTGCTTTTCCCTGAAAAACTAACACACAAAATTAAAAACTCTACAACATATATACATAAAATATGAAAACATAAATTACAATAAAGTGCATGGGTTGCCTCCCTGCTAGCGTTAAATTTTTCATCTTCAGCCAGACGTGACTGAAATCCATCTGTCAAGGAGGTTTCAGGATGATTTTGGATGTCCGATTAAAGATAATCCCATGAGCGTTGCTTTTGAAAGGTCTTTTCCCACGGTAAAGTGGCAAAAAGAATTTTGTCTCATTCAATGCTCGTGCCAACTTTTTAATCTTTGTCACTCTAATAGTTCATGAAAAGAAAGAAAGAAAATCAGGAGGTCTCGTATGGTGCTTGACTTGGAATGGGAGTTCCATTCTGTCAAGCTTCTGGGTGATATGTGTAATTTGTACTCCCCAAAACTGTGATGTTTATCTTGAATGCTCAAGTTCTTTAAATTTTTCCTCCATTTGCTCTGCTTCTTGTTCCACCTCTTATTCACAGATGCATTTTAGGATTTCCACATTCAATTCTTCATCTTTCATCTGTGAAATGCATGCTCCATAAGTATCAACCTGATGATGTAAAGATGTATCTGATTTTAGGTCTTCATCCTCTATGACTGGCTCGGGTAGATATTCTTCAAATATTTGTGCAATGGAAGCTCCAAGATCTTCATTTTGAAGATGGAAAGTTTGATCCTCCCTTGTTGGTACATTTGGTACAAACAGCTCAGCTTCTTCATCCTCGTCAGAGTCGGAATAATAAAAATCAAACAGAGACTTCACTGGTTTGGGTTCCTGAACTGATGCCTCTGATTCCTTATACTGGTTAACGTCCTCCTATACTAAATTATCATCGTATGCTTGGTACTCGAAGGCTTCGTCAGTTTCATTTGCTACGTGAGATATATAATGTTGGAAAAAATAACCAAGCCCCAAGATCAACAAGAACAAGCAAAATATATAAATACATCAATGAATAAATTGAAGTATGGCGGAATCATACTCACAATACTTGAAAATGGATGCTTAGATGATGCGAAAACTCCTCCCTTGTGCAGTGTGAAGCTCTCGGCCAAGAAGAAAAAGAGGGACTCCAAGTCGAGTTTGATCCTTCCAAGCTCAAGGATTAGTTTCCCATATCACCTATGTATGATCCCTTGAAGGTGCTAGCCTTTGTTGTGATTTTGAATGCACAACTTCTTCAAATCTTGCCACAAAAATTGAAGAAAGGAGAGCCAAAAACTGCTTGCAAGTTTCGGCAATGTGAGAGAGAAAAGTTGAATGATTTTTGTTACAAAAAATCAATTTATATTTATGCCATAATATTTATTAAATTAATAATAAACTTATGACAAAAATCATGCAATGGCTTAGAGTGTCAAACACTCAATTTCCATGCAAAACCATTGAGTGCATTGTACACTATCTCCATGCAATGCATTAGAATTAAATAATGCATAATATGACATGTGTCATGTGGGCCCCACACGTTTCCAAATGAAAGTGGGCCCACGTGCACTCACGCGTTTGGGTTCGATATTTCCGAAATACCGAACTTACGTCGCGACGTTAATTAAAACCTTGTTTGCAAGTCTTGGTGCGATAAAAGCGTCAGGTTGTTGCATATAAACATCCTCCAACAGGTTTCCGTTAAGGAAAGCGGTTTTAACGTCCATCTGCCATATTTCGTAATCGTAATATGCAGCTATCGCAAGCATTATCCGAATGGATTTAATCATGGCAACGGGTGAGAAAGTTTCGTCATAATCAACTCCAAGTTGTTGACGATACCCCTTCGCTACGAGCCTAGCTTTGTACGTTTGTACGTTGCCATCCATGTCGGTCTTATTCTTGAAGACCCATTTGCATCCAATAGGCTTTACGCCTTCTGGTGCATCAACTAGTGTCCAAACTTGGTTGGTATACATGGAATCCATTTCGGCCTTCATGGCCTCTTGCCATAAAGTGGATTCGATACCTTGTATCGCTTCCTCATACGTAGCCGATTCAGTATCCTCAATAAGATTAATATCTACATGAGGTGAGATCAGGAATCCATACCTCTCAGGTATTACCCTGACTCTCTCCGACCTACGTAGTCCTTGTGTAATTGAAGATTGTGGTTCAGTCTCATCCTGGATGGACTGTTCATGTTCCGTTCTCGATTCATTGCCAGGAACAGTATCACTACGACTTTCATCGAGTTCTACTTTCCTCCCACTAAACACTGCATTTAGGAATTCCTTCTCAAGGAAAACCGCATGTAGAGCAACAAATACTTTGTTCTTCTTGTGGGTAATAGAAGTAATATCCTTTGGTTTCCCTAGGATATCAACAAATAGGCATTTATCTGATTTGGGTTCAAGTTTGGTACCTTCCAAACGTTTGACGTATGCCCAGCAACCCCAAATCTTCAGGAATGAGAAACCTGGTTTCTTTCCTGTCCATATCTCATATGGAGTCTGTTCAACAGACTTTGACGGAACCCTATTCAAAATAAGAATTGCACTTTCTAATGCATGTCCCCAGAAGGATATAGGTAGCTCAGTGCGACTCATCATCGACCTTACCATGTCAAGCAAGGTACGGTTTCTCCGTTCAGACACACCATTTAATTGTGGTGTTCCAGGAGGAGTCCATTGTGAAAGAATACCATATTCTTTCAAGTAATCTTGAAACTCATTACTTAAGTATTCACCACCACGGTCCGACCGTAATGTCTTAATACACTTGCCTGTTTGTTTTTCAACTTCGCGTCGAAACTCTTTGAATTTCTCAAAAGTTTCCGACTTGTGCATCATTAGATACACATAACCATAACGCGATGCATCATCCGTAAAGCTTACGAAGTATCCATATCCACCTCTAGCCTGGCTAGACATGGGCCCACAAACGTCACTATGAACGAGGGCTAACAGTTCAGTGGCGCGTTCACCTTTACCACTAAAAGGTGATTTAGGCATTTTGCCTAATAAACAAGATTCGCAGACGTCATATGAATTTGGATCAAATCCGTCCAAGTACCCCCACTCGAAAGTGTGGATATGCGAGTCTTGTTGATGTGTCCCAGACGACAATGCCACAAATAAGTTTCTTCCTTTGGATTACTCATTTTGAGCCTTTTGTTTGTTATTTTACGTTTTGGAGATTTATTTATATTCAAAATATAAAGACCATTATTTGCATCGGCACTGCAAATTTCTGCATCATCTTTATATAAATAACACCTGGTGTTTTTAAATACAAAAGTGTACCTATACTGGGTTAACAAAGATACAGAAATAATATTCCTAGTTAAACTAGGAACAAAATAACAGTCATTTAGTTTAAGTACATGCCCCGAGGGCAGTTCCAAAACAAAAGTGCCTACGGCCAAACAGCAACAGAAGTTCCATTTCCAACTCGTAGATCTACCTCCCCCGAAGCAAGTCTCCTGCTATCATGCAGATCCTGCACATCAGTACAAATATGAGAACCACAGCCAGAATCAAAAATCCAATTTTTATTAAGACTAGAAGTAGTCATTATTTATCTCAATAACAAACATACCTGAGGCCGGTGCCTTGCCCGCCTGTATGTCCTCCTTGTGTCCCTTGTTCATGCGGCAGTCACGCTTCCAATGACCTTTCTTGCCGCATTTCAGGCAAACATCTTGAGACTTGTCCCTTGGCTTCCCAGAAGCCTTTGTTGACTTGGCCTTGCCTTTGTTTCTATGCTTTTTCTTCTTAACACCCCCAGTTGCCTTGAGCCCAGCTTTCGGCGTTTGAGATGTTGATGCAAAGTGCGCCTCGCGCTTGTTGCCTTTCAGAAGCTCTTTCTCTGACTACTTGAGAATCGATAATAACTCTCCAAGAGTATCATCCGAATTCATCAATTTGTAGTTGATGACAATCTGTTTCCAAGTATCGGGTAGTGACTATAGAAGTACATCTATAGACAGCTCAGCCTCCAAGACTATACCCATATTAGCCAATTCATCAATATCGGCTATCATTTGAGTCCCATGGACCTCAACAGAACTACCATCAGTCATACGGGGGAGCGAAAGATTTTCTTCACTAACTCGTACCTCGCCATCCGCTTATTAGTGCGGTGAAGATCTTGCAATCTTGCCATCATATTATAAGGATCCAAGTCCCTATTCTGGCGGCGCGAAAGTGTTGAGTCATTGAAGCAAGCATGATCGACTGAGCCGTGTCACAATCATCACTGTGAGTTTTCCATAACTCCAGCTCAAGTGGCTCAGTGGGCTTAGGCCGAGAGGTTTTTGTATCGTATACAGTATCCTCTCCGCCCCAAGGACTATCCTTAGGTTCATTTCCCAGTCGGCGAAGTTGGTGCCCTTGAACACATTATTACCCATGATTATGTCACAGACATTCCTTTGTTTGCCATCTTAACTACGATAATCTAATTATCTAGTTAACGATATGTGGGTACAGTCAAACTGTTACATAAAAAAAAATAATAACATTGTATTAGTCCAACTAATGTGTAAATATTGACGAAATAAGTTGTGTAAGCGCGTAAAGCTAAGTATCTGAACGATAATTGCAAATTCAATACTAGCCTCCCACTAATTTCTGCAAGTCTCTAACCCTCTGTTGAGTACTCGGGAAATCCAATTTCCTAGTGGGCTAGGATCCCGTTAAATAACACACAACCTTGACTTTGGCCAACAAATTCTATGATATTTAACTAGGTAGATCTCGAAGATCAATTGGATCCCATCCAATTCCTAGATCGGTAGGTGGACATCTAAGTCCGAAACATATACATATGTCAATGCATCCAATACATTTTCCTAACCATTTCCTCTGAATCAACTAAGCCTTGGCTTTGGCACAACAAACCTAATGATTCCAATCAATGTCGATGGACAAGAAGTGATCTTGACTTTGGCCAACAAATCACAACTTGGACAGGACACCGATGTGGAACAAAACTCTCATGATTCAAACACATCCTCAATTGACAAAGGTCTTGACTTTGGCCAACAAACCAATGCCAATTTCGGATCTTGAGAAAGAATCATTCAACGGAAGGAAAATCGCTTAATATTGTTTGAGGGATTTTTCGCGTAATTGGCAACCAATTAATTTATCTTTGTTAGGTCTCATCATCATACACCCTTAAGCATGCTTCTAAAACATCATAAAGCGCGTAAAGTAAAGTAATAGCGATATACGGATGGATATGAACAACAACTTGTTCCTAGAACAAATCACTCTCTTTCCTCTCCCCGCTAGCACTATTCTACTCTTACCCAATTACATAATACAATAAGAGAAACCTCATTTACATTGAGGGGAATTAGGTGAGAAGAGAATACAAAGAGACAATAAGAGAAAGGCTGGACACGCAAATCCAATTTATAAATTCTAAATTTACAATAATTTCTAAAATTACCCTTCCCTTCTAATATCCATCCGATATACACTATTCATACATCACATCCACATTCATTCATTCAAGGCATGTTATACAACCAATCAAATCCAATTAATTAGTCTTTAATTAGGTGACAATACAATGTTCAAACAATTGTTTGCATTTGCGCGCGAGTCCAACTCAATTTGAGAATAAATACTTATAGTATGAATTCACGAATTATATCGAACTACTCGTTAAATCCAATTTAAGTCGTATTCAATACTAATCCTATTATTTAATTCTAAATTAAATATTTACACTTTTATTGTGCTTTTATAACTTAGATTCCAAATCTAATACAATCGGGTCTCAAAGCCCAACTAACATCTAATGTCCGTTTAATTAAAGTCAGATGGGCTTTCAATTGATTTCTTTAGGCTTGGGTTTTGGTCAATGTATGGGTCAAACCCAATTACCAAGCCCAATAAGGAATCACCCTCATATGCCAGAAAATCAATATCAAGCCCATAAGGCCCAATTAAACATAAAAGCCCATTTATTACATTTGGGCTTAAATGGTGTGATTTAGGCCCATTTTGGATCCTATCCAAATGGTCCAAATCTACTTGGCCCAACCAAGCCCATTATGTCCAAATATAATAGTTTTAGGTCCAATTCAAAATTAAGCCCAACTAACCAAATTTTAAAATTCCAAATTTTATAACTTAATTAATTAAAGTGTATTATCATGATTAATCCTTTAAATCAATATTCCCAAAATATCAAATTAATCCATTAATCATATTTTTATCTTAATATATGTCCAACATTATTTAATAAAAAAATCAAGTCCCTAATCCTCCATCAAGCATTCGGCCAAGGTGATTAAAATGGTTCCGATTTCGTTTTCAATCCAATCGAGTTACAAATCATCATTCCATATTGTTTCAAGTCATCTAATGTCTTAAAATTAAAAAATCATCTAGTCCATATGCTTGCATGTATTCGGCCAAGCCTCATTTGGGTTGGAAAAATTAATCCAATTTATTTTCCATGAAATTGATGATGTATAATCTAAATAACATACATCTAAGCATATTTAATCAAGCAAACTCATCAAATCATGCTTCATACAATTTTCCCCAAATAACATCCTAATATATTTGCATGCTCTTTAAGCTCTCTGATACCATTGTTGGAAAAAATAACCAAGCCCCAAGATCAACAAGAACAAGCAAAATATATAAATACATGAATGAATAAATTGAAGTATGGCGGAATCATACTCACAATACTTGAAAATGGATGCTTAGATGATGCGAAAACTCCTCCCTTATGCAGTGAAGCTCTCGGCCAAGAAGAAAAGAGGGACTCCAAGTCGAGTTTGATCCTTCCAAGCTCAAGGATTAGTTTCCCATATCACCTATGTATGATCCCTTGAAGGTGCTAGCCTTTGTTGTGATTTTGAATGCACAACTTCTTCAAATCTTGCCACAAAAATTGAAGAAAGGAGAGCCAAAAACTACTTGCAAGTTTCGGCAATGTGAGAGAGAAAAGTTGAATGATTTTTTGTTACAAAAAATCAATTTATATTTATGCCATAATATTT
This sequence comes from Zanthoxylum bungeanum, assembly GCA_019454045.1. Classification (NCBI taxonomy): domain Eukaryota; kingdom Viridiplantae; phylum Streptophyta; class Magnoliopsida; order Sapindales; family Rutaceae; genus Zanthoxylum; species Zanthoxylum bungeanum. Next base: position 12,390 of record SKCR01005629.1, on the reverse strand, counting down.
ATTAAATTAATAATAAACTTATGACAAAAATCATGCAATGGCTTAGAGTGTCAAACACTCAATTTCCATGCAAAACCATTGAGTGCATTGTACACTATCTCCATGCAATGCATTAGAATTAAATAATGCATAATATGACATGTGTCATGTGGGCCCCACACGTTTCCAAATGAAAGTGGGCCCACGTGCACTCACGCGTTCGGGTTCAATATTTCCGAAATACCGAACTTACGTCGGGACGTTAATTAAATCGAATTTAAATAAATAATTGCGCCTAGCGAAATTATTATTTACGTCGCTAACGAATTAATTCTAAATTAACTCGTTTGCCCAAATTAAAATCTAATTTTAATTTCGCGTCGAAATCGAATTTCGATTATTATATCGAATATAATAATTTTACGTTTAATTCCAAATTAATCGTTCTCTCTCTGTGTATAGTACTTTATCCAAGATAAAGTCTCTCCGTAATTAATCCAAGATTAATCGAGTTTGAATCATACGTCATTGGTGAATCTTCGGGAAGCGACCCAAGAGATCTCTGGATATGTTGGGCAGTAAATACAGCTGTCAGATTATCTGAATACGTACGTACCAAGTACTATGTTTTTACCGATTTACAAGACAAGGTTAGCCTCTAGCAAAACGCCATGCCTACCCAATTCTCCAGAAATATTCTTATTGGAATATAAGATCTATAACAGGCGTAGTATACCGTAGTATAGGTGTATATCGAACCAGTATCGGATGATCACATGTAAGGCCTGAGGCTGGAGATGTGTCTGCCCCGTACGATACACATATCGGACATCAAGCAACCAGACTCTTTGAATCGGATAATCCTGACCTAGTCATATTATCCCGATGGTTGCAACCATTATAGAGTACTAGTTCTGTATCCCTCGCGATCATCATCTCCATATGTCTGAAGTGATACTTCCATCTTGACATCACACCCAATACACTACGATTCTCGATAAATCCAGAAGAGGTGTACACAGAACCCGTTAAAGCCTGGACCACCAAAACTAAAGTTTACCGATTGTCGTAAGTACTAGCGATGCAAGTCTCAGGTTAAGATCATATGCACCTACCCTGAAGCGGACTCCCATAGACACGCAGACATACTACCAATGGGATTCCGCGGGGTCTATCCAGAGCGAAGCTGTTTTCCGTACCATCGGTAAAACACAACCTCCTACCGCACTTGCATAAGTATCCTATACTTAAATATATGAGAACTATGCCGTTGTGCCCTCCAACATGCACAAGTGCAGTACTAGTCTATTCCGCATTATCGATGTCCAATCTCGATAATACTACGACTAGGGATATTTAATGATTAAACCTTTATGGATTGATATCGTCTCATATCATCACAATCCGGAACTAATCATAGGGACTCTTACCATTTATATCAAAGTAAATAAATTACAAAACGGTTAAAAGGCAATTTCATTACTACATAGTTAATTTTGTACAATAATACAATATTATTTACAAAATAGTGACGCTATGGGTCATAACTGTCTAACATATAATTCATGTTTTCTATTAATTGTTTGATTTGATCTGTCATCCTCTATATGGATTCTGCTTGACTATGAAATTGTGCATCAATTTTAGCTTCTCGTTCCTCAAGCCAATCCTTGAGCATGTTAATCAACTGTTTCCTCTGATGGTTCTGGTTCTTGATGAAGATTGTAGATGGATGGAGGATAAGATGGAGAATGGGAGTTAGTGACATATGCTAGTTCTTCGTACCTTGAATGATTCCGATGATTCTACCACTCTGAAAGGTATATGGATTGATCGTTCATGTGGTTACCATCGCATATCATATATCTCCCCATTGCGTTATGTTGAGCAAATATAGTATTGCTTGGTTCTGACATCCAATGATAATTAGGCTTAATAAAAAGCCTCAGAAAACCGGATTGTTGTTCCCTGATTTGGGGTGTATCTTCTTCTAGTAAAGCTCATAATCTTTCAATCTCCCAATAATGTTCCATTTTTCAACCATCTGAAAAATAAAAGAAGAAAATAAAAAAATCTCAGATAAAATAAAGAAAATTAGATACAAGTAATTTAGATAACTTCAAAATTAATAACTCAAGAAAAATATGTCCCCGGCAACGGCGCCAAAAACTTGACCAGCGTAATCACACGCGTATAACGCAAGCACACATATCGTTCAAGTAGTATAAAAATATCGATCCCATGAGGACTTAATTCCTACTGTTGTTATTAATTATTGATACTATTTATTTACAAGTATCTAATTAAGGGAGAAGAGAATGATTGCTTTTGGTTGGTTGAATGAGGATTTCCTTAAACAAAATAAATAAAAGAAAATACTAAGAAAAATAAATAAAAGACTCAAAGATCTAGGGTTGTGATTCCACACAATTTTATCCTAAAGATGAATTGATTCTCTTATATATATGTAATAAGTCAGTTTACTAACCTGGAAAATGAAGATATGCAAAAATATATGTCGATGGTCAGACGCAAATACCCAAATAACCTAATTAATCATATGTCTATGTTAACCAAGTTACCTGAATTCATTAAGTTCAAGTTCCAAAAGTGGCTACCCCCGCCCGACAGGTATATGTCTATCCTATAAGGAAATCTATTAAAGGGTTATCTATCCTCAAGGAAGATCGTGGGCTATTGAATCTAAGGCTGAAACCTAAAATCCATTCGTCAAGTTCATTTTAAGTTTACCAAATCAATCTTATTTATGGAAAATTAACAAGAAGCATTAAGCTTAAGACTCAATAAACAAACTAAAGAATTGGCCATAAAAAGAAAATCAATTATTAAGTGTGTGGATATTGTGTTTCATTACTTCTCTAGAATAAAAATAAAATGATGGGGGTTGAGGATCCACCTTTACTATTTCTAATTTAGAAATCTCCCTTACTATAATATAGAATTTATCAGTGATATTACCGACCAGCCATATAGGCGGTATCCTCATTAAGTCAGATTTTAATTAAGTCCGACTGACCATAAAGGTGGTATCATTATTTGTCCATAAACCAACCATATAGGCGGTAATCATCTGTCTCCTAAGGACCGGTCATATAGGCGGTGTCACATTATGTCAAATATATAAACCCAGCCATTAAGGCGGTATAACCTTTAGTCCATATTATTAAATTATAATTTCCATATTATAATTAAGGGAGATTAATCTAAACTAAAATAATAAAAGCCTCACCCTTCCCCCAGCGAAAAATTAACTACAAAACATAAAACTAAATAAAAGAAAATAAACTACTACTATTACTGAAAATAAAAATACATTAATTAAATACTGAAAATAAATACAAACAAGATGCAATCCTTAAATTCCTTACAAAAACCTAAGGAAAGCATGAGAATTATAAATGAAATGGCTTGGTATTTATAGAAAAATCTAAAGGCTTCCACCAATTTATCCACCAATTGCTCCACCAAACACTCCACAAAATCCTCCACCAAACACTCCACCAAACATGGCACCAAAAAAGGCACAAAACACTCCTCCAAACATGCTTGCATGTTTGGTGGAAGTTTGAAATTTTTTTATATTTTTTAAAATGACTTTAGTAGTTAAACATAACACAATTTCAGATTTTTCATCCATTTCGGTAATGAAACCTTCAGAATTCAAAATTATTTTATTCTTCAAAGTTGTATATCTTTGAGTCTTCTTTAATTTGAAACTTGAATCCCGTCAATCCGATATCGGAGTAAAATGTTATGCCAAAAATTTGACAGTTGCTCAAAACTGGAATTTCTGAAACTATACTTCGTGACGCGTATAGTAAATTTCCGTTTTCGCCATTTTTTGCTCCAGATTTCATCGTTTTAGCCCCGAGTTGATTCCATTAACTCCCAATACGTTATTTATCTACAAAACACATCAAAACATTCATCAAACCTGAGAAAATAAACAAAATATTAGGTAAAAGAAGCGGTAAATATTGATATATTCTCCGCTAATCACACCCCCAAACCTAACATTTTTCTAGTCCTCGAGCAAAACAGTAAAATAAAATACAAAAAACAATTAAAATTAAATAAGCCACTTTTGTAGGGATCACAGTTGCATTTAGCATATGCAACAAGCCTTTAAACCTCTAGGTGTCCATAGTGGACGAGTTGTAGTCTCATGAGGGCTTACAGGGACGATACCCACAAACGTTAATCTAATGCACACAAAAGCAAAAAGATAATAAAACTAATGCACACAAAATCAAAAAGACAAAAGAAAAGAGAAGTTAGTGACTAAACAGGTGAAACTTCTACTGCAAGTTGGTAGTTGTTTTCTTTCTTTCTAAATTACCGAATAAGTAAGTTCTCCGATTATTTTTACCATTCTTCATATACACAACCAACAAAATATTAATCAACTCATTTTGCCCAAAATAGTCACAAGTGCAGTTGAGAAGAGAGTAATATTTTTGTCCAAAAGTTTTATCAGAATTCACACCTTTATGTAGCAATGGAATAATTTTTCTGATATTTTCTTTGATTTTTGAATATTTTTTTATTTATATACAAGATCTTCCGTCTATATAGCGAGCTTTGGGCCAGTGACTCCCAAACCAGTTGGCTTTAGGGCACTAGGTGTTAAGACACCCCTACGGACTTAATTACTCAGAATTCAGATATATATATTTTTTGCAACATCTTCGATCCATGTAACGAGCTTTGGGTCAGTGACTCCCAAACCAGTTGGCTTTAGGGCACTAGGTGTTAAGACACCCCTACAGACTTAATAACTCGGATCTCAGATGATTTTTTTATACATTTTTTTTTCTTTTTTTTTCCCATCGATTTTTAAATGCTTCCTCCAATTAAACTAGAGCACTGAATATTACAAACTCGTCAATTACTTCTCATGTCTGTATGTTACCATGTATATTGATAATACCTGCCAACTGAGCATATGAAGATCCATTTTAGTCTGTATTATGGAGAATTCACAAATTAAATAATTCAAAAAGAAATAAACAAAAATTAACTTATTTCGAAAATAGGTTTGAGATACGTATCAAGAGTGGAAACTTCTTACACAACTATCTCTCACCAATTTCACCTGATTAATCAAGTTAAAAAACAAAAAACACAAATAGTTTTTTAATTTTTGTAAAAATTTTCATTTTTTTTGTGTTTATCGAAAAACTTTAGACTAAAAATAACATAATAAAAACAAGATACTATTAACTATTCCCCTTCCCCAAACCTAAATGAGACATTGTCCCCAATGTCTAAAAGTAGAAGAAGAGTTTATAAGATAATACATGGTTAGGTGAAATTATAAAAAAATTACCGATTAAGATCAACGTCCAATTTACGTTTTTTCCACGATCGCTATCTAACCAGTTTAACTGGGAAATAATGGGGTCGATTTTTGGTTCAAATGCTAGGATTTGGTCAATTAATTCTTCGGCCTTTGTTGTAGTAAGGAAAATATCTTGTACTGATTTTGTGACGAACTCATGTCTTTTGGCTTCCGCAAGAAATACATACAGAAAATATAAGAAAATGATCAATGTTAAGTAATCCAGTGGGCTTCCGATGAATGTTCAAGTGCGCCCATGATGCCACTGTGAATATCTCTTCAAAACTTCTGAGCCCACCTGGTAAAGCAATAAAAGCATCAGCAGTATTGACCATTTCAAGCAGTTTTTCAGACATACCCGAGACAATGCGTTCATCTCCATTTGTTTTTCCGATTATGTGTTCGTTCGCTAAATTTTTTGGAATGATTCCCAAAACGTGATTGCCACCCTCTTGAACGGCTTTTGAAATGATTCCCAGTAGTCCAAGATTTCCACCGCCATATACTAGGTGCATATTTCTCTGGTAACTCTCCCCAATTCCTTTGCAGCCTCAATGAACTTTGGTTATTGCCAGAGTTAGATCCACACAGATTTTATTAACTCGCTGTTGTGAGGTTGCTTCCATTTTCTCTCTCTTATTTGGATGTTTATCTGAATGTGAAGAAGAGAAGAATGACGAGCTGAATTTATAGATCCTGAATAGCACTAGTACCTGTCAAATGACAATGAACGTTAAAATAAATCGTGAAAGTCAAAAAGTATAGATCTTGTCGGCGAAAATAAAAAAAATTAACAAAAGAAAAGCAAATCAAAGCAATTATTAAGGTAACGGAATTGTGTACGCAATACGCCACTCGTTTGGTATATAAATCCATTAGGATACGTCTTAAGAATCAATTCCTTACTCAGCCATCACTAATGACTTAAATCACATCTTTGTGATTGCCAAACACCATTCCTCCTTAAATGCTCCGTTTGTGCTTTTCCCTGAAAAACTAACACACAAAATTAAAAACTCTACAACATATATACATAAAATATGAAACATAAATTACAATAAAGTGCATGGGTTGCCTCCCTGCTAGCGTTAAATTTTTCATCTTCAGCCAGACGTGACTGAAATCCATCTGTCAAGGAGGTTTCAGGATGATTTTGGATGTCCGATTAAAGATAATCCCATGAGCGTTGCTTTTGAAAGGTCTTTTCCCACGGTAAAGTGGCAAAAAGAATTTTGTCACATTCAATGCTCGTGCCAACTTTTTAATCTTTGTCACTCTAATAGTTCATGAAAAGAAAGAAAGAAAATCAGGAGGTCTCGTATGGTGCTTGACTGGAATGGGAGTTCCATTCTGTCAAGCTTCTGGGTGATATGTATAATTTGTACTCCCCAAAACTGTGATGTTTATCTTGAATGCTCAAGTTCTTTAAATTGTTCCTCCATTTGCTCTGCTTCTTGTTCCACCTCTTATTCACAGATGCATTTTAGGATTTCCACATTCAATTCTTCATCTTTCATCTGTGAAATGCATGCTCCATAAGTATCAACCTGATGATGTAAAGATGTATCTGATTTTAGGTCTTCATCGTCTATGACTGGCTCGGGTAGATATTCTTCAAATATTTGTGCAATGGAAGCTCCAAGATCTTCATTTTGAAGATGGAAAGTTTGATCCTCCCTTGTTGGTACATTGGTACAAACAGCTCAGCTTCTTCATCCTCGTCAGAGTCGGAATAATAAAAATCAAACAGAGACTGACTTGCTGGTTTGGGTTCCTGAACTGATGCCTCTGATTCCTTATACTGGTTAACGTCCTCCTATACTAAATATCATCGTATGCTTGGTACTCGAAGGCTTCATCAGTTTCATTTGCTCCGTGAGATATATAATTCATGTTTTCTATAATTGTTTGATTTGATCTGTCATCCTCTATATGGATTCTGCTTGACTATGAAATTGTGCATAAATTTTAGCTTCTCGTTCCTCAAGCCAATCCTTGAGCATGTTAATCAACTGTTCTTCCTCTGATGGTTCTGGTTCTTGATGAAGATTGTAGATGGATGGAGGATAAGATGGAGAAGGGGAGTTAGTGACATATGCTAGTTCTTCGTACCTTGAATGATTCCGATGATTCTACCACTCTGAAAGGTATATGGATTGATCGTTCATGTGGTTACCATCGCATATCATATATCTCCCCATTGCGTTATGTTGAGCAAATATAGTATTGCTTGGTTCTGACATCCAGTGATAATTAGGCTTAACAACAAGCCTCAGAAAAACGGATTGTTGTTCCCTGATTTGGGGTGTATCTTCTTCTAGTAAAGCTCATAATCTTTCAATCTCCCAATAATGTTCCATTTTTCAACCATCTGAAAAATAAAAGAAGAAAATAAAAAAATCTTAGATAAAAATAAAGAAAATTAGATACAAGTAATTTAGATAACTTCAAAATTAATAACTCAAGAAAAATATGTCCCCGGCAACGGCGCCAAAAACTTGACCGGCGTAATCACACGCGTATAACGCAAGCACACATATCGTTCAAGTAGTATAAAAATATCGATCCCACAAGGACTTAATTCCTATTGTTGTTATTAATTATTGATACTATTTATTTACAAGTATCTAATTAAGGGAGAAGAGAATGATTGCTTTTAGTTGGTTGAATGTGGATTTCCTTAAATAAAATAAATAAAAGAAAATACTAAGAAAAATAAATAAAAGACTCAAAGATCTAGGGTCGTGATTCCACACAATATTATCCTAAAGATGAATTGATTCTCTTATATATATGTAATAAGTCAGTTTGCTAACCTGGAACACGAAGATATGCAAAAGTATCTGTCGATGGTCAGACGCAAATACCCAAATAACCCAATTAATCATATGTCAATGTTAACCAAGTTACCTGAATTCATTAGGTTCAAGTTCCAAAAGTGGCTACCCCCGTCTGACAGGTTTATGTCTATCCTATAAGGAAATCTATTAAAGGGTTATTTATCCTCAAGGAAGATCGTGGGCTATTGAATCTAAGGCTGAAACCTAAAATACATTCGTCAAGTTCATTTTAAGTTTACCAAATCAATCTTATTAATGGCCAATTAACAAGAAGCATTAAGCTTAAGACTCAATAAACAAACTAAAGAATTGCCCATAAAAAGAAAATCAATTATTTTGTGTGTGGATATTGTGTTTCATAACTTCCCTAGAATAAAAATAAAATGCTGGGGGTTGAGGATCCACCTTTACTATTTCTAATTTAGAAATCTCCCTTACTATAATATAGAATTTATCAGTGATATTACCAACAAACCATATAAGCGGTATCCTCATTAAGTCAGATTTTAATTAAGTCCGACTGAACATAAAGGCAGTATCATTATTTGTGCATAAACCAGCCATATAGACGGTAATCATCTGTTACCTAAGACCGGCCATATAGGCGGTGTGACATTATGTCAAATAAATAAAACCAGCCAATAAGACGGTATAACCTTTAGTCCATATTATAAAATTATAATTTCCATATTATAATTAAGAGAGATTAATCTAAACTAAAATAATAAAAGCATCATCCTTCCCCCAGCGAAAAATTAACTACAAAACATAAAAGTAAATAAAAGAAAATAAACTACTACTATTAATAAAAAAATACATAAATTAAATCTGAAAATAAATACAAACAATATGCAATCCTTAAATTCCTTACAAAAACCTAAGGAAAGCATGAGAATTATAAATGAAATGGCTTGGTATTTATAGAAAAATCTAAAGGCTTCCACCAATTTCTCCACCAATTGCTCCACCAAACACTCCACAAAATCCTCCACCAAACACTCCACCAAACATGCCACAAGACACTCACCAAACACTTCACTTAGTAATTAAACATAACATAATTTCAGATTTTTCATCAATTTCGGTAATGAAACCTTCAGAATTCAAAATTATTTTATTTTTCAAAGTTGTATATCCTTGAGTCTTCTCTAATCTGAAACTTGAATCCCCTCAATCTCATATATGAGTAAAACGTTATGCCCAAAATACGACAGTCGCACAAAATTGGAATTTCTGAAACTGTACTTCGTGACGTGTATAGTAAATTTCTATTTTCACCATTTTTTGCTCCAGATTTCATCATTTTAGCCCGAGTTGATTCCATTAAGTCCCAATACTTTATTTATCTACAAAACACATAAAAACACATCAAAATGTTCATCAAACCTAAGAAACTAAATAAAATATTAGGTAAAAGAGGCGGTAATATTGATATATTTTCCGCTAATCAAGGTCATCCTTCTCAGCTTGTTATAAATTGAGAGCTTGGTCCCCTTAATGATCATTTTAATCTGGTACTCTCCGAGGGCCGTGTCTGCATCTTCAAGAGCTGGCTTCTCCAACAATCCAAATAATCTTTGAAGGTCTATTCTAGCTTCTGTTTTGTGTTTTCTAGTTCACGGAGTAACAATTCTATCTCCATACCCGTGACATATTGGTTCAGAAAGGCCTCCGCTAATGCAATCCAGTCATCCCTTACCTTTCTCTCCAGGCCATGTTACCATACTACGAGCGCCCCTTCAAATGACATCCCAAACATCTTTTGCACATGATGCTTCGGCAAACCCACTGAACTCATCACTAAAACATAATGTCGGAGGTGGAACCCTAGGATCTCCGTTTTCATTGAACTTGGCAATGTCAGATATCTTGAACTGGGAGGGCAGCTGTTCTTCGAAAGTCATTGCATCATAGTCTAATAGATCTTTATGTTTTCCTTTCATCTTGCAGGTAACTGACTCCACTTGTTCTCTGAGTTTCTGTAACTCTGCTTGAGACCCTGATATCCTTCATGCGGCATACTCAGGCATGTCATCATCAAAAATAGGGATTTCTTCGCTTACCCTATTCATGGGCTCCTCCAGCCTTCCATCTTCATTGTTTATGTTCCCACTGTGTGAGGTACTGTCAGATTGGCCACAGCATTGGTCAAAGCTTGTAGTTGCTCGGTAATTTTGGTGATGTTGGTCTCCAATTGATTCATGTGGGAACCTTCACTGCCTGACGCATTCATGCTCACTAACATATTCTTGACAAGTCTTCATTCTGCTCTAAACCAATGGATATCTATGATGGTTTAAGACAAAGGTCAGCATGATGCTTGTATGCATGAGATGCATGAGATTCATGTGGTTATCGAAACAACATATATCATTCCGATCTTATTCCTCATATACATGTGGTAAGTCCATTTATGCCTAGGTGTGGCTAATTTTATGCACCAATGTAGGGTACAAAAATTGTTCTCTCCTACGCTACAGCAGTGAACCTTGGCTACCTCAGTCCCTCTTCATCAGTAAAAGACAAAGACCGCCCATTTACAATATTGACTAAGCCTATTATGGGGATCGTGCCATTGTCTAGAAATGATGAATTGGGCCCTCGATAATCATGGTTGTGGCGGGGATGGACTTGGAGATATCCAAAAGTATATAAATATGCCATAACAAGGCGTATCCTTCCTAGATGAAAGCCAGTACGGATATCTGATTCATGCATCTGTCATATTCGGATCATGTTTGGACCTTCGAAGCCCATCAAGGTTTTCATATAAGTTGGCCCGTTATCATTTTAAAGCGTTTAATCAGATTATCGCGAGGTGTAAACTTGTCCCAGTTGAAAAGGCCCAACAGGTTTACACTTTTGCGATAATGTGGCTAAATGACTTCAAATGATATGGGGCCCAAACACAAGGTGGTCTATTATCATTTTGAAAAATTTTAGCCCAATTATCATAAGATGCAAACTCGTCCCAGTTTATATGGCCCAAGAAGTTTGTATCCTATGGCGAGTAGTCCAAATTGATCCAAATGATAATGGGCCCAAACACAAGCATGAGGGTAGCTTCTATAGGACACATAACTATGGTTCGTGACTGGTGCTTTCACAGGCGTATAATGCAAGTACACGTATCGTTTAAGTAGTTAAAAAGTATTGATCCCCAGAGGACTTAATACTTATCTATTAATTTTATGAGGCCAAATAATTAAAGTGTCTAACAAATGATTGTTTGATTGGAATGATGACTTTAAAATGAAAACAAGTAAATAAAAAGACGTGAAAGTAGATTAAAGAAAATTTAAATTTATAAAAACTATCAGGGTTGTGAATCCTTCCAATATTATTTAAGATGAAGTGTGTAGACAACAGAAATGGACGACGCGTGTGTTCGGGCTCGCGGCCCGATTGGGAGTACGGAGTAGCCCGCGGGGGACTAAACCGGAGAAACAACATGGAGTCGCCACCTGGTGTGAACCGGGAAAAATGATTTAAGGCCGCACTCACCCCTCGCAAGGAAGACCTCAAACCGTTGGGTTCGGAATGGTCCCTTACTTATGCCACTTGTAATGAACGGATTTGTGCAATAGATCAATCAAGTCTACTCAATAATCATGCTCAATGGTACTTAGATCTAACATGCTTGCATCCAAATAACTTCACGCAATGTAACACAACGAGCATATTGAACCATTAAATCAACATGTATAAATCATTATCCAAACACATCATAAACTAATAACATGCATAAGGAATGAAGAAACAACATGCCTAAATAACACAATCATGCTTTGAAAATTAAATAAACAAGACTAAATTAATCATGCTAAGGAATAAACAACATACTAGGAACCTAATCATGCTCAAATACAAGTTTGGATGAAACGAAATACGTGTGTCTCTCAAGTGATACGTGGCATTGTATCCCGAGTGCAAACCGCAATACCGTCCATTGGATTCGGCTACGGAATTTACGTCCGGGTTTCCATCCGATATACCACAAGAGAGAACACATATTCCGTTCACCAGAAATCACATAAGCACCAATTCACAATAATCATGCGAAATAAAACAATAAAATACTAAAAATAAAGGGTAATAAATAAAAGGGTGCCCTCAGGTCTTACCTTTAAGTCGCTTTCCGGGAGTGCGTTCCACGGTGCCGGAAGGGAATCGTTTTCGTGTGTTTTCACTGGTACGTGTTTCTACAGT
>SKCR01005628.1:0-25697 GCA_019454045.1 Zanthoxylum bungeanum | reverse complement strand
GTACAAGAATTTGAATGGAGTGCTTATCCACCAATGCCCAATTGGATTTTACTGGCAAATTGGAGTTCACTGTTGTGATGAAGGAGACTCTTCGAGCTATGATCAAACCAAGGGCTTAATTGATTCAATTCAATTAAGTTGATGATATGGTTTTATTATCTTTCTTCATAGGTTCGTTACGTATTCGAATGCTGGAAATGGTTTCTTAATGAAAAAACAGAAATAATATTATGTGTATCCAAACTTTTCATATGAGTGAAACTACATATATCATAATCTTCCCAAACCTATTAGTAACATAAATCTTGGGAACGTATATCAATTTTGCATTGGTGTTTTCCTTAAAAAAAAAAAAAATGAGACATGTCTTATGAGACCATTCAATATAAATTATGAGATAAATTAATAAATAAATTTTTCTTTTTATTATTATTGATTAATTATAATTTTATATATATTTATCAAATTATTAATGACCGATCATATTAAGTGATCCATACATTTTTTTTTTTTAATATAGGATTTTGACCAATTTGGCTTTGTTTTTGTTGGGGGAGTGGTGATAAAACCAGTGGCTTTTAATTACAAATGAATTTGTGGAAAGAAGAACAAGATGTGAAGTCTATATTTTTCAGTGTTTTTATTAATTCCAGGCCTCATTTTTTCCCCACTATAATAAAATTTTATCCCACCAAGATTTTGCAACAATAAATATTCTTTGAGAAAAGCCAACCAACGATTCATAAATTTAATTGGTCAGTATCATAACTGTAGTTCGTATCAGGTTGCATTCAGGTATGGATCCAGTGCGCAGTTTAGGGGTGTTAATTTTTAATTTTTAATTTTTTTTTTTATATAATTTATATCCTGCGTGCATGAATAATTAAGATTCAGTCAAAAATAAATTTTTATAAAAAAAAAATACCGTTTAGTACTGAATCTAAATATGTGAATATAAAGTTTTGGAAAAAAGTTAATATTGAAGCGTAAATATAATATTTTAACTTATAAATAAATTAATCATATGAGATCTCACAAATTAAAACCAATCAATTTGTTCTAATTAGTATTATTAAAATCTGACTGCACCGGCTGGTTCAACCGGCCGAATCAGGGACCAACAGTGAGTCCGATTCGGCCAAATATTAAAAATCAGTCAAAATCGATGAACTGAATCGGACCGATTCAATTTTTTTTTTTAGATTTTTTTAAAACAGAAAATTAAAACTAATATTTTATAATTTTTAATTAAATAAAATATTTATAACATTAGTCAATTATATCAAATTTTTCCGAACTATTCGGATCGACAACAAATTAACCTTTAAAATTATCGGATCCGTCACCATCCAATTCTCATACACAGATTTTAATTAGAAGTGATCATTATTATTAATGACATGCAACATATCAACAACATATGAACCTGACAGCAACACTTTGACTTTATTGCTTTTTTGGTCTGGCTTAAACTTTATTGTATAAATATAAATTAAAAGAGAAAAGGGCGAAAAGTCACAAATGCCCTAACTGCTAACGCCATTTAATTAAAAGGGAAGCTTCTATTCACCTATCCAACTAGTTCCCTTTATTAGTTATTACCCTTGTCTTTTTGTCAAGTGGGACTAGGGATGTCAATTTTACCCACAAATCCGAAATCCGTAAAAACTCACCCGCAATGGTAGTAGAATTTGGTAAATATATTAGTGGGTGCGGTGCGTGTTTGGTAATTTAAAAGCAGAATCCGATGCGGGTGCGGTTGCATGTTTGATATTTAAGAAAAAAATGCGGGTATCCGCATACCCGCAATATTATTTTTTATTAATTATTTTTAGGACAATATAAAAAAACCTTCATATAAAAACAACTAACAAAACCTAAACTCAAAACACTAATCCATAGTTCCACACTCTCATTCAGCCGCAGCCCGCAACCTGCCCAACTGAAGATTTTTTGCATGACTATTATTGTTTTTTTTTTAATCACACTTGTTAATAAAATTATAATGCAAAAATTTGAATTAAGTTCACATAATCAGAAACGGGAGATGAGCAAAATAAGCTAGTGTTTGCTGCAACTTCAGTAGCTTTCATACTTCTTCATTACACTTACACCACTTGAGCCTTGTAAGCATCACTTTCATTACACTTAGCATAAAAAATATGACATAAATATTGGTGATTATTTTTTAACTTATTCTCAATTGAGTTGGCTAATTTAGATCATTATAATTATGAAGGAATAATTCGTTTTAATTATGTTTATATGAAAAAATAAATATATGGTACTGAGTATTTCATACATTATGTTATCTATGTACTGTATAACATACATTGCATGTTATATATGTCAAATGAAAAACAAAATGTGAAAACTACAGTTAGCAACTAAAAATAAATTATTTAATTAAAAAATTATATTATTAAGAACACAAAGTAATTCAATATTTTAAGAACCCGTAAAAAATCTGTTGTGTACCAATGCGAGTTTGGTAATTTATTTTTATATGCGGTGCGGGTTTGGTAATGAAAATTAAAACCCGCAACAGGTATGGTGCGGGTTTGGTAATTTATTTACATATCCGGGTGCGGGTTTGGTAATGGAAAACTTGCACCATACCCTACCCACTGCCATCCCTAAGTGGGACAAGTACTTCATTTGCTTTCTCTCCTCCTTGTATTTGTTTCTTTGTTTTTAAGAGGCTTATTGGATTAAATTAGTTGAAATTAATGATATGTTAAATAGTGTGATAATACAAGTGTTGAAGGAACATGATTTGATATTGTAAGGTTGGAATCTGATTTTATTGTCCTGCGTGCGAATTCAGAAAGTGTGTTTCTTATAAGAGCCTGAGACAGTCGGAGATTTTTACCTACTCCGCTTAAGCTCGGAAGAGGTGGTTTGACGGCTGGATTTCCAACGATTTCAAAAAAAAAAAGTGATACATGTACAAATTTTATAAATATAAAGATGATGAAAAACATAATAATCCACATTAAATTACATATAATGGAAAACATGTAAGCAAATTTTTATCATGTAATTATATTTTTTTTGTCTTATAATGATTATATATATATATATATATATATATTTATTTATTTTAGTATTTTATGTGTAATCTGATATGCACTTTTATATATGCATATCATTATTAGTAAATGTAAATTAAATATGAGAATGTTTAACTAAAATTATTCGAATAGTGTGATATTTTCAAATGAATAATAATTATTGATTGAGATTTCTGCGGTTAAGTCTTTTGCACAGTTCGGTATGGGCAGAAAGAGAAATTCACCTCATCCGGAGGACCAGGGGTCAGAGGATGTGTATCGCTCCAGTTTCTTGAGCATGACCGGCCAGAGGATGTAGCACGACACGTTTTCAGAGACCAACCACATCAGACCCATGGTCGACCACCTTGGGTCGTAGGCCCGGTTCGGTTCTATCCCGCCCCTTTGGGCAGGTTGGTGAGCTCGGGTATTCCGGCTCAGGGCGGAAATAATTTGGAAGATCGGCAAGTTACTTGGCCGACCTCTTGAAGACCGACAGAAGATCAGAATGACTGAATTTATCCTTTCGATACGTGTCATTTCCAAAAGGCACTTTACATGCTGTCACCATTATTGTTGTGTGTGGCAGCGGAGAAGACATAGTGATGTGACAGACCGTCAGACTGCAGATTTGCTTTCGGCGAGGGCGGACCTGGGGCAGAGAACCCGTCAATCAATCGGAGACCGCGCGGGAAACGTCATAATTTGGAGTAACAATGTTACACTTTCTTAGTATATAAAGGGAGGGTAGTCTCATTTGTATAGGTTGGGTTTTACACATAGCAAACTTATAACGAAAA
Organism: Zanthoxylum bungeanum; assembly: GCA_019454045.1. Classification (NCBI taxonomy): domain Eukaryota; kingdom Viridiplantae; phylum Streptophyta; class Magnoliopsida; order Sapindales; family Rutaceae; genus Zanthoxylum; species Zanthoxylum bungeanum. The sequence continues at coordinate 21,844 of SKCR01005628.1, read as the reverse complement.
GAAAGAACACAACTTGTAAAAAACTCTTTCAACCTTTCAGCCACATTCAGACCTTACTCAAAATAGGTCGGTCGAGTCGGTTTTGGTAATAAAAACAACCCCCACCGTTTTGTGCCCGTGATGTAGGCTGGATTCGCTCCGCCGAACCAAGTTAAAACTCTCTTGTCAATCAGTGTGTTTTTTCTCACCTTTTATCAAATTTGCCTTTGGTCTCCCCATAACCAAACAAATTAAATATTGAAGGATGATTGTCTCGGGAGCACTATCCCGATATTGCCCATTAGATGAAAATTAGCCGTCAACAGTTGGCGCCGTCTGTGGGGAAAGAGCAAAAAGCAGATTACGTAGTAAGACGACGGTAGAAGATGGAAACCATGGGTTGTTGGATAGTTCAGCAGCAGAATGGATGGAAGGGGAAAGGAATAGGAAGAAGCAGATTAAAACGGAATGAATAAAGGGTTTGTATGAAAGATGGTTGTCAGCAACATAAGCTTTTTTTTTTTGAGTTGTGGAATGGAATGTAACGTTGCGAATGGGTAACGTCTATTGGCAACGGCTGAACAAGTCCCTCCGATGGTAAGCGCCATGCTTGCTCGGTCTGCCAAAGTCTTCAGTCCTACAGGTTGGTAGTGCTGAAGGAATAGACATTGGACTTGTCAGCCAAGGACAGGGTATGACATCCCTCAGGCCCCCCTCAATTGGCATTGTGGTATTCCCGAATGAGAGGAAATGAGAAAAAAACACATAGGGAGAACCACAATGAGCAAAGACTAAAGGCCTCGATTAGGCTCTCAGGTTTGCTCGGGATATGCAGGGCCCAGGGAAAATGCATTATTCATCAATGCCCGTGGAGCGTTCGGTGCATCAGACCCTGTGAGCCTAGTTCAGAAGCAAGTTTAGACTAGAAGGATCAGAAGAAGCCCCGATTTGAGAGCCAACTTGAATGTGAAGTTTACAACTACGACATACGCATTGGGGGTTTTCGGAATCAAGCTCAGACTGGAAGATGTGGTCGGACTGCAAAACAAGAACCAGAAGAAAGTATTGAAAAAGCATCTCTTAAAATGTCCGACAAAAAGTTGTAAGAATGGCAGCAAGGCCTTTGAATATGAATAAAACTCTCATTTTCTTTAAGAAACTTGTATATCTTACTTGTTTGGTAAATAAATACGAAAGTTGTTTTCAATATTCTCGGGATGTGCTCGATACGAAGGGGTGATCGGTAATTGGGAAGGGCACCAAGCCCATGGCACGCCAATCTTGGGTGTCATTATCAAACCCCCGGGCGGAAGTGTTCCGACCTGGTTCATTTCACCTTTGAGGATCCAGAACGCATCAAGGGATGGAGTATATGTGGAAAACGCGCGAACCCCTCGTGGCACGCCAATCCCGGATGTCATTATCAAACCCCCGAGGCCGGAGCGTTATTACCCAATGACTCGAATCTTTGAGGAATAGCTCGGGTAAACCAGACTTATGGAAGTTTCTGCCCCTACGAGTTGGCTGGTGAGTCCCGCTGAGTACCATCAGACAACCTGGCTTAAGTTTGGCCGAATGGTCCCCTTGATTGCAAGAGTCTCGGGTAAACCGGACCTAAGGAGGTTTTTACCCCTACGAGTTGGCTGGTGAGTCTCGCTGAGTACCATCAGACCACCTGGCTTGGGTTTGGCCGAATGGTCCCCTTGATTGCAGGAGTCTCGGGTAAATTGGACCTATGGAGGTTTCTGCCCCTACGAGTTGGTTGGTGAGTCCCGCTGAGTACCATCAGACCACTTGGCTTGGGTTTGGCCGAATGGTCCCCTTGATTGCAAGAGTCTCGGGTAAACCGGACCTAGGGAGGTTTCTTCCCCTACGAGTTGGCTGGTGAGTCCCATTGAGTACCACCCAGGGAGGGCACACACGTGGTGTCCATGTCCCCCGTGGGGATTTGCCTGACCGCCCGGATCGGCGTATCCGTAGCCTGGTTAGCCGGGAAACTTAATTGTAAGGTTCAGACTTATGTAAGACGCTGCCTCGGAGCACCCGAGTTGTTATTTTTTACTACTCGAATTTTTACATGGGGTATGTGCTAAGTCACCTCCATTTTCTGTTAACTTTATTTTGTTCCAATTTTCATTTTTTCGCCGGTCTGGCAAGGGGACGCCCGCGCCAGGATCCGCAGAGCCTCAGAGGTTGAAATTCTTCCATCGTATAAATCTCATATGTTCCACCAGCTCGGGGCTGGATTCGTTACGCCGAGTCTGTATTGTTCCACCCGCTCGGGGCTGGACTCGTTTCGCCGATGCTTTATTCCATCAACTCGGGGCTGGACATGTTCCGCCGATGCTTTATTCCACCAGCTCGGGGCTGGATTCGTTCCGTCGAGACTGAATTGTTCCACTAGCTTAGGGCTGGATTCGTTCCGCCGATGCTCTACTCCATTAGCTCGGGGTAGAGGTGAATCCCACCGAGTCAATCTCTTTGGTCTGGGGACGTAACATTCCCCCAGAGCCAAGTGTCATTCTCAGCACGGGGTCGGGGTGAATCCCACCGAGTCCATCTCTTTGGTCTGGGGACGTAACATTCCCCAAGAGCCAAGTGTCATTCTCAGCTCGGGGGTCGGGGTGAATTCCACTGAGTCCATCTCTTTGGTCCGGGGACGTAACATTCCCCCAGAGCCAAGTGTCATTCTCAACTCGGGTCGGAGTGAATCCCACCGAGTCCATCTCTTTGGTTTGAGGACGTAACATTCCCTCAGAGCCAAGTGTCCTTCTCAGCTCGGGGTCGGGGTGAATCCCACCGAGTCCATCTCTTTGGTCCGGGGACGTAACATTCCCCCAGAGCCAAGTGTCATTCTCAGCTCGGGGTCGGGGTGAATCTCACCGAGTCCATCTCTTTGGTCTGGGGACGTAACATTCCCCCAGAGCCAAATGTCCTTCTCAGCTCGGGGTCATGGTGAATCCCACCGAGTCAATCTCTTTGGTCTGGGGACGTAACATTCCCCAGCGTCAAGTGTAATTCTCAGGTCGGGGTCGGGGTGAATCCCACCGAGTCAATATCTTTGGTCCGGGAACGTAACATTCCCCCAGAGTAGTCAAGTGTCATTCTCAGCTCGAGGTTGGGGTGAATCCTACCGAGTCCATACTTTGGTCTGGGGACGTAACATTCCCTAGAGCCAAATGTCTTTTTCAGCGCGGGGTCGGGTTACGTCCCACCGAGTGCATCTGATCTTGACTCAGGGACATGTCATCACCTCGAGGCCAGTCTCAAATTGGTCGAGTGAGAGTGCAGGTTGCAATGAGATATGGAAGTGCAAGTCAGAAAATCTGGAGCCGAAATAAGCTAAGTATAAGAATAAGAACATAAAGTATTTGAGATATGTGTTAAAAAGGGAAAGTTACAATTATCATTACAAAACAAAATTATATTGTTTAAGTTTACATAGGGCCCTGTTCAGGTCACCCTTTACTGATCAGCCCGCACAGGGGCAGCGGTTTCTTCTTCAATTGGCTCGGATATCGGCTGAGAAGGCTCGACATCGGCATGAGAGGCAAGATGGACTGCAACTTCGGCCTCAGGTACTTCAGGGGCAGGAACCTCAGGTTGATTCTCTTCAAGGGCCGAGGGCATAGGCACAACTAAAATGGGCTCTGGATCCTGGACTTACTCCGAAGGAAGGGCAAGTAAATTTCAGGTCCTCTTCCACAGAAAAATCTCATTTACAATAGCGGATGTCCACGTGGATTGGCTCAATGCTAACCCCGAGTATCAGAATTGGAATGATCTCGACACAATCTTCGATCCCCTTGAGTTGAGCACTCTCCAGCTCTCCCTTCAATGCAGCCTCTCTCAGTTGCAGTTCGACATCCCTATGTTGTCGTTCGGCCTCCCTCCTTTGCAGTTCAAACTAATTCTTCTCCAGATCAGTCTCTCTCTATTTCAACTCCTCAAGAGCCTGATCTCTCTCTTCGGCCGTCCTCCTTAACTTGGCTTCGGTATCGCCCAACTCCCACCCCAGGCGTTTACTCTAAACCCGAGCGGCCTCCATGTCCTTTTTGGCAGTTTCAGCATTCTTCTTGGCCTGGTTAGACGCATTCTGGAGGGATTCGTTCAGTTTGAGGGCCTCATCCTTGACCCTCTCCAGAACTTTGACTTTCTCGTCCTTTTTTGCCAGCTCGACCTCCCTTTCTGAAAGCTGACTCTCAAGCCTCTGAGCCTGGCCTCCCTCAGACAGAAGACTCAGGAGAAGGTCTTTGTTCTTGGCCATAAGATAATTTGCCTGCGAGAAGGAAAGAAGAAAGTCAGCACGGCAGCCAAATAAATATACCGAGCGGAAACATGAAGTTTATTACCTTGGCCATCTGGGAACAAAACTATGTCACCACGCCCTCAGGATAGATGTCTTCATATTTCGGGATCTCTTCAGGAGGAATTATGTCGGCCAGTTCGTTGAATGCCGGCACGAGGTGGGAAGTGGCCTCTCTGATTTTTTCACTAAGGTCATCCGCACCGAGCACCACAACACCTTTTCCTTTCCTGGAGGAGTTCCTTACAGTTTTGTTCTCTCTCTGAACAGCCTGCCTTCTGATCAGAGGTTGTTCCTCCACCTCCTTTTTTTCTTCTCAGAACCTCCCGATCCGATCAGGCGCTTTCGTTTGTTGGTAGACATAGAAGAGCCAGAAGGGCGGGTTTCAGAATCTGGGACCGCCCTTGGAAATGAGATTGTTGATTGATCAGAAGGGCGGGTCGCTGCTTTGGTTTTGTCCTTAGCCTCCGCCGCGACCGCCTTTTTCGGGAAATTCTCGCTCCGCTTGGCTCTTCGTCAGGTCTTTGATTCTGCCAATGACACTGGGTCGTCTCGACATTCATGCTAAGTAAAAAGCAAATAGCATGGTCAGTCCGGAATTCAGAAGATTTCAAGTCATTTATGGGTCGAGCAAACAATGAAATCAGGCAGGAAGTCAGTAAGAACCTACCTAATCGTTTAAGGACCTGTGGAGGTGCACTCCGGACGAGCCCTAACTCCAAGAAGGCAGAGTCATTGACTACCCTCCTACAGTGACAGGCGTAGCTCCAGGCCACCTTGATCCTAGCACGGACCACATGGGTAACCTTGGGAGGATCCCTCCAGCAGGCCGAGAAAGGTTAAAGAGTTAGTATTTTGGCATGAAAGTTGAGAAAGAAAGAGAAACTGAGAAATCAGGTCCTAACCTCTCACTCTGAAGATATCAGGGACTTCTGTCATCTCCGAGCACACGAACAAGGTCCGTCCCCATTCGCCTGTAGCCCAGAACCAGAGGTCTTTAAAATTTTTATTGGTTTATGGAAGGTCTTTGATGAGGGCAGTGGCGTCGGCATAATAGGAGAGATAATACCAACTGTGATGAGATTTCAGGTTGGCTTTCAGCTGGTATAGCCTTTTCAACTCCTCAAACGTCGGTTCTCCGAGGCCTGCCCGGTGCCAGATCACATGCAAATCAGCCAAAATCCTCCAGTTGTTCAAGTTTAGTTGACATGGGGCAATCTCCATCCTGGCCAACATCCCGGCAAAGTATGGTCGAATGAGCAGCCAAAGACCGCACTCGAAAAAGGAATGGAGAAGAGCGACTGAGCCCTCGTCAAGTTGTCTCGCACGATCACACGAGCCATGGACATCCAGAGCTATGCCGATCGGGACCTCGTACTGCTGTCAAAGCACGCATAAGGCTTCTCTAGTGATGGTTGAAGGCCGGTTCATGTCCAAGGTCGAACTGCCCAGTTCTCCAGGCTCAGGGTCTTTCCGGGGGATTCTTTGGTGGTATGAGTCATTTTTTATTTCAGAATGGGTATGGGTAGTATCCAGTCCTCTACGCTGGGAGAATCCGAGCTTAAGGACGATTCTTCAACACAAGAAGGTTGAGTTTCTATAGGTTTGGCAGAAGAGGATTCAGCGTCAGACATGCCTAACAGTCGTCAGGAAGTATAAGAAGGTCAGTGGTCAGTTTAAAGTATCACAAGTTCGAGAGTTATTCTAACTACCGGGGACATAGGCCTACAATCTCTAAATGTCGTAGCAATAGCCACAAACAACAATCCTCTCCCTAAACACATACAACCAAACACGAAAAACCAGAAACCCGAAACACATGCATCATACCCTGATATCCACTCTACAACCAGAAAACATATATACAACACATCCAACAACCAGATCCGAAACGAAAATTGCAAAACAGAATGAGGAGATAAGCATGCCAGAAGAATAAGAAAAATAGGCAACAACTAGAAGAATTCGAAAGTCGAAAGTACCAAGCAACAATGGTAAAATACAACAAATGAAGAAAGAATGGTCGAGCGAAAACTGTAGGGGTTTTTAGGGGTTAATCCGGTAACGCAGCGGAAGCGGTGAAAATCTTATTTTCCAATTTCAAAAATTTTTCTCGGATTAATTAAATAAACATTTATTTAATATTCCAATAATCAAATTATGAAATAAATTCAATAAATCATATTTAAGTGAATTTACCAAATTACCCTGACTTTGGTATTTTGTCCATTTTAGTCCGAAATTGATCAAATCAATTTGAATGATTCTAAATCATTTCTAATATGAACTTAACATGTTCAAAACATCAAAACACCAAAACAACCAAAATCCCCAAATTCTTTCACCAAGGCCGAGAGCACCATTTGGCTCCAATTTGTGCATTTTGCACTTTCATGCTTCAAGACACATCCAAATGAAATCCAATCAACATGAAACTTTATATGCATCATATACACATCAAATTCACAACATATATGAAAAGCCCCAAATTTGGAATTAGTCATGAACCCTAATTTTTCAATTCCTCAAATGGACAAATTAGACCAAATACATTAAATCAATTACTTCAATCATCATTCTTACATCCAATCCAAGTCTCAACACAATGAAACAACTCAAGATCAAATCTAGGTCATCTAAGAGTGGTTCAACAACTCTAGATTAGCAACTTGGTTCCAAAACCTTAAAAGAAAGCTTACAACTACAATAGTCACACCTTCCTTCACAATACATGCTCTACACTTTCAATAAAAATTTCCATCATAAAAAACACAAGAAGTAAAGAAAGAATAACTTAAGAACATCACAAGATGTTGCCTAGATCCTAAGGAACAATTCCTTTCTAATAGTAAGTTTGAAAAAGTTACAAAATCCAAGATTTTCTTTTAGTTTTTCCTTTTCTCCTTCAATTGTTTCCTTGGTTTCTTTCAATGGAGTTTTATGAAAAGTGTATTAGGTTAACCAAATGAAAAGAAAATGAAAAAAATATATACTTGTGCATTTTTGGCCTGGGCCGAAAATTCAAGTAGTGTATATACCAAATTTCATTTCAATTCATTTCAAAATCATTAATCAAATTGACAAATATCTAAAACACTTTATGGATATTTATTTAAGTCAAAAATGGCAACTAATATCATTTACTTAAAATATCCTAATGCAAGATATTTATATTTTAATTAATTTAATCATTTAGCAATTAATTAATTAATTAATTAATCAAATACAAATATATTAAATATATGTATCATATTTACATTAAATATTAAAAATATATATTATTAGGATATAAGTCAAATAACTCATTTTGACTATTAATTAATGTGTATTTAAATTAATCAAGTATTAAATGTAAATACACAATAATTAGGCAAATGACTATCTAGTCCCTTTAGCACGTATCTTGCGTTTAACCTTTTAAACGACTTTATAAATAATCAATATTATTTATTAATGTTGCTCTAGTGATCTACGAGTTTGTTTCATTATTGAGACTCTCTAGATTCAGGTATATCTGTCACGAACTATAATTTCGTGTCCATAATCTATCCACCCGTAGATTATGACGATCACGGATAATCTTGCTGAATCATGCAGGTCGAGGTCATGGCAAATGTATAATTCCTCCGTCACAGGTATCCGGATAAATCCCAGAGATACAGATGTAAACATCAAATCTCTATGGGGATTATCCAGTCGACTATTCCATTAGCAATCTCTAAAAGAATGTTTAGAACTAGCTTCTAAACTTTACCACGGGCCCATGGTTTTATCTGATTGCTAATCATATGACTACCTATGCTCTGGTACACAGAACTGACGGATCCTATCTTGATACTCATAGGACACCCTGAGGATCTGTCTACACCCAACGAACAGGCGGAGGTCTGATCTTAATAGATCGGTGACGTGACTGCCATCTAAGTGTAGAAGATGTCTCATGTGCCCACAATGGCATCTCAAGTCTAAGAATCACAAGTGCTACTCAACCCGAGAAGATTCTTATTGACGCTGGTGTACCATCCATTAAGAATCTTTGGTGAGTCGTTCAGTGTTTATCCGCTATAAACACCTACACGTCTATACTAGTCTCCAAGACTAATGGTTCATTGAGAAACCATTGGAATCATATATTCCTGTATACGACATGTACGGTCTCAACTGGTTTACTATACTGACCAAGTAGTGTAACCTTGACCAGGAACAATCTGAGAATGACAACGTCATGATACTACTCAATGTCAGTTGCGACGCTTTTGCAACAGTACCATGACTAATCATTCTAAGGTCATTACGTCTTTACCATTTAATAAGATAGATTATATATAGAAACTACATATATTATTCATAATAATAATGTTTTACAGAAGTATTCATAAGAAATACAACCGGGAATTGGCACTCTGAGCACCAACCCCAACAAAATCTCCCACTTGCTCTAGTGCCAATATCGATTGTATCTAATACCCATCGACTCCACGTGTTTATCAAACAACTTCGGAGGTATGGCCTTCGTCAGTGGGTCTGCTACATTATCTTCACTCGGTACCTTCGACACGACAATATCCCCCCGCGACACGATCTCTCGAATGATATGGTATTTGCGTTCCATATGCTTCGACTTCTGATGCGCCCTCGGTTCATTTGCTTGCGCAATGGCTCCAGTATTATCACAGTATAACAGAATCACATTCTCGATACTTGGGACAACTCCCAATTCTGTGATAAAGTTCTTTATCCACACAGCCTCTTTTGCAGCTTCAGAAGCTGCAATATATTCCGCCTCAGTGGTGGAATCTACTGTTGATCCCTATTTGGAACTCTTCCAACAAACTGCACCTCCGTTAAGGGTAAAGAAAATCCAGATGTAGACTTTCTATCATTGGATCCGATTGAAAATCGGAGTCTGTATACCCATTAACCTGCAGCTCGTTTCCTCCATAAATTATTAACTTATCCTTGGTACCTTTAAGATACTTTAGGATATGTTTAATGGCCATCCAATGGTCATTACCTGGATTGGACTGATATCGACTAGTTACGCTAACAGCGAAACTGATATCAGGCCTCGTACATAACATGGCATACATTATGCTACCCAAACACGAAACATAAGGTTGGTAGACATTCTAACCTTCTCATCTTCTGTTTGTGGACACATCTTCTTAGAAAGATGTATCCCATGTCTGAACGGTATGTTTGCTGTCTTACAGTTACCAAAACTATACCGTTCCAAGATCTTATCTATGTACGTTGATTGGGATAACCCAATCAGCCTCCTTTTTCTATCTCTATAGAGTTTTATCCCTAAAACATATGAAGCTTCTCCCAGGTCCTTCATGGAGAAATTCTTACAGAGGCGCTTGACGCTTTGTAACATACCTAAATCATTCCCAATGATTAGGATGTCATCAACATAAGACTAAAAATACGACCATGCTCCCACTGGCCTTCTGATACACACAGGATTCTTCCGAATTCTTGAGAAACCAGACGATCTAATAATCTCGTCGAATCGAAGATTCCAACTTCGTGAAGCTTGTTTAAGTCCATAAATGGACTTCTTAAGCTTACATACCATACCGAGGTTTCGTTGGATGCGAAACCTTCCGGCTGTTCCATGTAGATTTCTTGATTCATCAAGAAATCCATTTAGAAAAGCCGTTTTGACATCCATTTGCCAAATCTCGTAGTCATGATACGCAGCTATAGAAAGCAAAATCCGGATAGACTTAAGCATTGCCACCGGCGAAAAAGTTTCATCGTAGTCGACGCCAGGTCGCTGCGTGTAACCTTTGCTACCAGTCGGGCCTTGTAAGTTTCAACCTTACCGTCAGGCCCGCGCTTCCTTTTGTAAACCCATTTACAACCGATAGGAACAATTCCTTCGGAGAAGCGGAATCAAGTACCAAACTTGATTTTCATGCATTGAGTCTATCTCGGATTTCATGGCACTTTGCCATTTCACGGAGTCGATGTCCAACATCGATTCTCTATAGGTGAAAGGATCTGTCTCTTCAACTAAGAGAACATCCAGACTCGTTTCTTGTATCAAATACAAGCGTTCAGGAGGTCTAGATACCCTTTCCGACCTACGGAGATTGTGTGTGTTGAAGGTCCTTCATCTACTTGAACTTCAGGTTCCTCCGTTGGTTCGTTGTTTTCAGGTTGGACTTCATCAAGCTCAACATGTCTATGATTACCACCTTCTGACAAAATTCTACTTCTAGAAATTTTACGAAGCGAGCTACGAACACATTTCGATGCTCGGTATCATAGAACAGATATCCCCTCGTATTCGAAGGATATCCGACAAACCTAAACTTTTGCCCCCGAGGCGAAAGCTTATCTGCTGAGTCACCCTGACATAGGCAGGACAACCCCAAACCTTAATATAATTAAGATTTGGTCTCCTACCGAACCATATCTGATACGGAGTCGTAGGAACAGCTTTTGAAGGAATCTTGTTCAAAAGATGTGCGGCTGTTAAGAGAGAGTAGCCCCATAAATAATAGGGCAAATCTGTGAAACTCAACATGATCGGACCATATCCAATAAAGTCCGATTTCTCCTTTCAGATACTCCATTGTGTTGTGGAGTACCTGAAGGAGTATTGAGCGAGAATCCCATTCTCCTTCATATAATCCATGAACTCAACACTCATATATTCGCCGCCTCGATCTGATCGAAGACATTAATATATTTACCAGTTTGTTTTTCTACTTCATTTCGGAACTCTTTGAACTTTTCAAAGGTTTCTGATTTATGTCGCATCAATACACATAACCGTACCGTGACAAATCATCGGTAAAGGTAACGAAGTACGAATAACCACTGTGAGCAGTTTGACTTAGTGGACCACATACATCAGAATGTACGAGTTCCAGTAAGTTAGTGGCGCGGTGTCCAACACCAGAAAATGAGGCTTTGGTCATCTTACCCTGAATACAGGATTCACAAGTTGGATAGGATTCAATGGTAAGATCTGATATCAAACCATTCCTAACCAATTGGGTAAGGCGTTTAACGCCAATGTGACCAAGTCTCATATGCCAAAGTTCAGTATTATAATTACAGGTAAACTACGTTTATTAACTCCAGTATTTAATATATATTTTGAAGTTTGCAATGTATAATGACCATGCTGGTTTGGACAACAAAGGATCTGAATATTATTACTATCATATAAATATAAAGAACTATTCTTAATATTAATACAAAAGCCTTCTGTATCCAATACAAAAAGTGATATAATATTAGCTACACATCCAGGTACAAAATGGCATTCATTTAACAAAAGTGTCCCATTCGGCAATGAGATCTCGCATACTCCCACTGCAACTGCATCCAAAGAGTCTCCACTCCCGAATCGCAACTGCATCTCCCCGGGCTTCAGCCTCCTACTTTCCTTCAGCACCTGCAACGAATTGCAAATGTGAATGGGACAAGCAGAATCTAAAATCCAGTTGGATGTAACGGCTTCACAAGCCAAAGATAAATCAATAACTGGAAAATGGAAAAATAAAGTACCTGATGTAGATGCTCTGTCTCTCCTCAGCTGGGCAATGTAATCAGGACAGTTCATCTTCCAGTGCCCGACTTTGCCGCAGTCGTGGCATTTGTCTTCAGAAGCCCTCTTGGGCTTAGCAATCTTCGCCTGTGGTTGAGGACCGAAAGCCTTCTTCTTCTTCCCTTTCTTCTTCTTTCCCTTGGACCATCCTTGGGAAGAAGCCGAAAGTGAAGTAGTTCTAGGAGGGCGATTCGGTACTCCCTTCTTAAGGTCCTCTTCTGCCGTGAGCAACATCCTATGTAGCTCCTGGTAGGTACAGACAGTCCCGTGCATGTTGAAGTACATCACGAACTGGCGAAATGAAGCTGGTAGAGAACCAAGAATGACACTCCTACCGAGAATGTCATTCAAGATGAGATTATGTTGCCTCAATTGATCGATCAAATTGATCATCTGAAGAACATGCGGGCTAACACTTTGCCCCTCATCCAGACGCGCATGGAACAGTTCCATGGCGACTTTGTGAACAATCACTTGTTCTTGGTTCTCAAACGATTATCTCAATCGCGTCATCATACTATAGGAATCTAGCATACCATAGTACTGTTGCTTGAGTTTCGAGACAGTGAACTAAAGATGTATGATTTAACCCTTAAATCATCATCCTTCCAAGTTTCAAAAACTTGGTGTTCCTCCTCCGAAGCATCCACACCCACAGCAAGGGGCAACGAACCTCAAGAACATATCCCGGCTTTTCGGAATCGAGGACAATCCTCAAATCCAATTCCCAGTCAGCGAAGTCCTCAGCGCCTTTCAGTTTGTTCGTGATAAGTGTGGTTTATACCCACTTACTACAACATTTTTAGCTTACTATTTTGTTATAATTCGAGATATTTAAATGTATTTTATAGTTTATTTCATATTTTATTTGTAGGAGCATTAATACATGGATCTGGGAATAATTGTACGTGTTTTGGGAACTTTCGGGAACACAGGACGAGCACAGAGCATTACCAAATCATCAGGCACCATGGCGCCTAAATCACATACACTTTCCAGAGAGTGAGGCGCCATGGCGCCATTGACAAAAGCAATTGAGGTGCCATGGCGCCCACTTTCATGATAAATACATATGGCGCCATGGCGCCAATTGGAATAAAGAATAAAGGCGCCATGGCGCCAGTTGAGAATTAAATCCCATACATTTTCCAGGGAAGTTGGCGCTGTGGCGCCACTCAATATATCAGACACGCGTATTCTAAGAATTGATTATTAGGGTTTGTAAGATCCCTAATGCTACCCAAAGACTCCCAGCCCCCAGTATAAATATAACAGTTTATCCAACAACAAAGGAGGAGGCTAATACACAGCACAAAACATATAATTAAATATTTTTAGAGACCCAATGAGAGGATTGAAGAGCGACAAGAGAAGATTAAGGTCTGTAATATCCGGAGAGGAAGAGATTCAATTCGGGTTTTATCTTCTTATTTCTTTCTTAAAACTCTAATGATTTCCATTAGATTCGTGGCTTGATTATTTATTGTTTTATCTTTTGTCATGAATTACTCTTTAATTTTGGAGAACGATTGTAATCTATGCTCAACCTTGTATTTTATTTATCAATTTTGTTATGAAGTTTTATTAATTTATTTATGTTCTTTTGAGTTTAATGTTTCTTGGTTGCTAGCCACAATTGAAGATGATGAATGTTTAGAATCTATCACTCGAGAGAGGGGATTTTGAATAGATCTAGAGAATATAGCCTAAGATTTTATAGAGTTCGAGAGAATCTGTAGTCATTTGAAGTCGTTAACATAGAATCACAAATCGTAATGAGTTGTTAACTATTGGATTTTTATAGAGATATCGAAGTCTATAGTTGATGATATTTTCACTCGGCACTCGAGAGAGGGAGTGGATATTTTAGGAGTCTTGACTTATAAATAATATAACTGAACAAGGATTAATTGACATGACAAATACATAGGTGACAGTTAGGTGAAATCGGGATCCAGAATCTCTATCGTATTAGTTCCTCCTATTTTATTGTTTTATATTTTGTTTATTTAATTAAATATTTATTATTTATTTTCTAAATAAAGTTAGGATTATCAATTGTAGTACTTAGTGCGAGTTAACGCAATCCCTGTGGGTTCGACACTCTAAACTCATTTATACTAAAACTTGACACCGTACACTTGCGGTACGATATAAAAATATCACAACAGTTCGCATCAAGCATACGCGCAAACTGATTTGTGGATTGTGCCGCCATCGCCAATCTATCATATAGATCACGAAAAACGGTTAGCAGAAATTAAGTAGTTTCATATAATATCAAAAGCATAAACTAGATCATGGATTTTTAATCTAATATGCCCATCCCACTAAATCATGCAATACTGTAATCCCAAAACAGAATACAAATATTTAATGATTAAATTAATACTAATAGTGAAAGGTGGATCGCGTGAATATATTTCAGCTCACAGCAGAGGCACGGTCTCGCCTACGTATATTCATCAGGTAGACAACTCATTGTCAATCACTCAATAGTGACTCCTAAGTATCCGGTCCTGGCCGTTTCTCGTTGTCGCTGCGAAGGCAGACCCACAAGGAGACGTACCAAGGTTAAACTCGTCAATGATAAACTCAAGTTACTTACGTAATCCTGACAGCTAGGGCACGTTCAGAATTCCGCTTTTACTTGAATTTACCTAGTATCTGATATACATGCGGTATAAATAATCTTTATCGGCTACACTCTCACAGAAGAGGCACGGTCTCGGATGTAGTCACAAAGAAGTATTCATAAACCGTATTGACAAGACGGACCATATAATATGCATCAAATACATAATTACATTCAAACCTTATTAATTAGGGATTTTCCGCTAAGTGTCATACACCCTAAATCTAACCAATTTAGATCCTAATTAGCATGCATAAAGTCAAGAAAACATGATTAAACATTGATTCAATGAAGGCTAATCATATTAGGTGGCTTAGAATCAGACTCGCTCTTATACCATTTTGTAGGGGTTTTTAGGGGGTGAATCCGGTAACGCAGCGGAAGCGGTGGAAAATCGTATTTTCCAATTTCAAAACTTTTTCTCGGATTAATTAAAAAAACACATTTATTTAATATTCCAATAATCAAATTATGAAATAAAATTCAATAAATCATATTTAAGTGAATTTACCAAATTACCCTTACTTTGGTATTTTGTCCATTTTAGTCCGAAATTGATCAAATCAATTTTGAATGATTCTAAATCATTTCTAAGATGAACTTAACATGTTCAAAACATCAAAACACCAAAACAACCAAAATCCCCAAATTCTTTCACCAAGGCCGAGAGCACCATTTGGCTCCAATTTGTGCATTTTGCACTTTCATGCTTCAAGACACATCCAAATGAAATCCAATCAACATGAAACTTTATATGCATCATATACACATACAAATGCACAACATATATGAAAAGCCCCAAATTTGGAATTAGTCATGAACCCTAATTTTTCAATTTCCTCAAATTGGACAAATTAGACCAAATACATTAAATCAATTACTTCAATCATCATTCTTACATCCAATCCAAGTCTCAACACAATGAAACAACTCAAGATCAAATCTAGGTCATCTAAGAGTGGTTCAACAACTCTAGATTAGCAACTTGGTTTCCAAAACCTTAAAAGAAAGCTTACAACTACAATAGTCACAACCTTCCTTCACAATACATGCTCTACACTTTCAATAAAAATTTCCATCATAAAAAACACAAGAAATAAAGAAAAGAATAACTTAAGAACATCACAAGATGTTGCCTAGATCCTAAGGAACAATTTCCTTTCTAATAGTAAGTTTGAAAAAGTTACAAAATCCAAGATTTTCTTTTAGTTTTTCCTTTTCTCCTTCACTTGTTTCCTTGGTTTCTTTCAATGGAGTTTTATGAAAAGTGTATTAGGTTAACCAAATGAAAAGAAAATGAAAAAAATATATACTTGTGCATTTTTGGCCTGGGCCGAAAATTCAAGTAGTGTATATACCAAATTTTTCATTTCAATTTCATTTCAAAATCATTTAATCAAATTGACAAATATCTAAAACACTTTATGGATATTTATTTAAGTCAACAATGGCAACTAATATCATTTACTTAAAATATCCTAATGTAAGATATTTATATTTTAATTAATTTAATCATTTAGCAATTAAATAATTAATTAATTAATCAATTACAAATATATTAAATATATGTATCATATTTACATAAATATTAAAAATATATATTCATTTAGGATATAAGTCAAATAACTCATTTTGACTATTATTAATGTGTATTTAAATTAATCAAGTATTAAATGTAAATACACAATAATTAGGCAAATGACTATCTAGTCCCTTTAGCACGTATCTTGCGTTTAACCTTTAAACGACTTTATAAATAATCAATATTATTTATTAATGTTTCTCTAGTGCTCTACGAGTTTGTTTCATTATTGAGACTCTCTAGATTCAGGTATATCCTTCACGAACTCTAATTTCGTGTCCATAATTTATCCACCCGTAGATTATGATGATCACGGATAATCTCGATGAATCATGCAGGTCGAGGTCATGGAAAATGTATAATTCCTCCGTCACAGGTATCCGGATAAATCCCAGAGATACAGATGTAAGCGTCAAATTTCTATGGGGATTATCCAGTCGACTATTCCATTAGTAATCTCTAAAGGAATGTTTAGAACTAGCTTCTAAACTTTACCACGGGCCCATGGTTTTATCTGATTGCTAATCATATGGACTACCTATGCTCTGGTACACATAACTGACGGATCCTATCTTGATACTCATAGGACACCCTGAGGATCTGTCTACACCCAACGAATAGGCGGAGGTCTGATCTTAATAGATCGGTGACGAGACTGCCATCTAAGTGTAGAAGATGTCTCATGTGCCCACAATGGCATCTCAAGTCTAAGAATCACAAGTGCTACTCAACCTGAGAAGATTCTTATTGACGCTGGTGTACCATCCATTAAGAATCTTCGGTGAGTCATTCAGTGTTTATCCGCTATAAACACATACACGTCTATACTAGTCTCCAAGACTAATGGTTCATTGAGAAACCATTGGAATCATATATTCCTGTATACGACATGTACCGGTCTCAACGGGTTTACTATACTGACCAAGTAGTGTAAACCTTGACCAGGAACAATCTGAGAATGACAACGTCATGATAGATTATATTATAGAAACTGCATATATTATTCATAATAATAATGTTTTACAGAAGTATTCATAAGAAATACAACCGGGAATTGGCGCTCTGAGCACCAACACCAACAAAAACTTACTTGGTTTTTAGAAGAAGAATCAACAGTTGGTATGGATGGTTGGAAGTCTGCGGGTCTCACGAGCAAAGTGGCTTCTACAGTTTGAGAGTTGCGGGTGTCGTAAACGGAAGAAAATAGCGTTGCTCTGCTTTCTTATAGTCAGTACGGTGTGTTTGTGGCCGTTGGATCGGGAGAATTTTCGGATGAGTGCCGCGTGTCATCTTTGGGCTCCATTTGATCATGTTAGGATGAACGGCCGGGATTAAAAGACTTTTGGCTACCTCGGGAACAGCTGATTGATTTGAATTTTTGGCGGGAAGACCATGAGTTTTTGACAAGTGGCACGCTCGGGTAAAACCCTAAAGTTGATTTGATGTGCATTTATGGAGATATGATGGCTTGCGGTTCTCGAGGGACGTCTATCATAAAGGTAAAAGGGGAATTTGACTCAATTGAGAAGACAGTTGGAAAAGCATCTGCATGTTTGTGACCGAGCACCCGAGGATGGCCGATGATAGTTTAAGCAAGGTCCGGGAAAGTTCTCTATTTTATTCCTGAGACTGGCCACCAGTTAGTTGATCGGCTCACTTCAAACTTTTGTAGTTCCCGGCACCAACTCATACACTCGTTGAAACCGAGAACTATGAGACAAATGTTGATGGGGATTTCTGCGGCTAAGTCTTTTGCACAATTCGGTAGGGGCAGAGAGGGAAATTCACCTCATCCGGAGGACCAGGGATCAGAGGATGTGTATCGCTCCAGTTTCTTGAGCATGACCGGCCAAATGATGTAGCACGACACGGTTTCAGAGACCGACCACATCAGACCCATGGTCGACCACTTTGGGTCGTAGGCCCGGTTCGGTTCTATCCCGCCCCCTTGGGCAGGTTGGTGAGCTCGGGTATTCCGGCTCAGGGCGGAAATAATTTGGAAGATTCGCAAGTTACTTGGCCGACCTCTTGAAGACCGACAGAAGATCAGAAGGGCTGGATTTTTCATTTCGACAAGTGTCATTTCCAAAAGGCACTTTACAGGCTGTCACCATTATTGTTGCTTGTGGCAGCGGAGAAGACAGAGTGATGTGACAGACCGTCAGACGACATGTTTGCTTTCGGCGAGGGCAGACCTGGGGCAGAGAACCCGTCAATCAATCGGAGACCGCGTGGGAAACGTCATAATTTGGAGGAACAATGTTACACTTTCTTAGTATATAAATGGAGAGTAGTCTCATTTCTATAGGTTGGGTTTTACACATAGCAAACTTATAACGAAAAGAAAGAACACCACTTATAAAAAACTTTTTTTTAACTGCTCGGCCACATTCAGACCTTACTCAAAACAGGTCGGTCGAGTCGGATTTAGCAATAAAACAACCCCCACCGTTTTGTGTTCGTGGATGTAGGCTGGATTCGCTCCGCCGAACCACGTTAAAACTCTCTTGTCAATCTGTGTGTTTTTTCTCACATTTTATCAAATTTGTCTTTGGTCTCCTCATAACCAAAAAGATTAAAGGTTGAAGGAGGATTGTCCCGGGAGCACTATCCCGATATTACCCATGAGACGAAAATTAGCCGTCAACAATAATAATACAATTACAAACAATCGTGACATATTAGCATTGGTTGAATGAAAATATCACATAACCCGTATTATTTATATTTATTATTATATATTTTCATTCCGTTAATCATGATATATACCATCTCATTTTGTACAAGAGTTTGTAGCTTTATATATTATTCTTTTCAAATATATAAAAACAGAAAATCTAAGAAAATTATCCATTATACTATGTTATATAAATGTGTACATGCAAAGATATTTATTAATGTGGATGCTGGATTTCGGCCGAGGTCCACAATCAGAATTTGTAGGTTGGGGGCATCAGCGATCCTGCAAAACAAAGGTAGAGTGAGCGGGAGGAGACTCCCCACCGGTGTGGTGGGTGCCGGGGGCACTCCGACGCTCAAGTCAGTAGTATGAAATGAGCAGTGAATAGGTAAATATGTGAAAGTAAGGTTTGATATTACCTTAACTTTCTCTGGATGGCCGTGAGGGCGAAGAATTTTGGTTAGGAAATATAAAGCTAAAAGAATAGAGAAGAAGAAGAAGCTTCGTAGGCTCAGTCTCAGAGCTCTGTCCTATATCTTGATTTACGCCGCTATTTATAAGTGTAAATGATTGCCTTTAGCAGTTGGCATAAACCCACTATATGCTAAGATATATTTATTTAATGATCAGAGTGGAGCAATACAATATATTTAGGGTGAGTGGAAAATGTTTGGTAAAGATTTGGCGGATCCTTTATCTGCGAGTGGATAAGGGTTTTCTTGGGCTTTACCTTGGGCTTTCCGATATTCAGCATCTCTGTCTATGGGCCTTATCTGACATTGGTTTTGAATGGAAAGACAGTTTTGCCCATGGCCCAAATTTGGCACGTACAGTTTGTCCCCTACTCTCTAAGTCAAGAAGTTCTTGATTTGGAGAGTATTTCTATTCATGTCGAATGAAACAAGATGTAAGAGTACCTGTCAATAGTGCATAGTTCGTACTTCATATGACAAAATGAATCCAATGTCACCTGGACTATGAGTAGTTCCAAGTTTTCAACTTGGCTTGATATAAGTTACAGGGAATGTCCCCAGTCGAGTAAACATTGCGAGAGTATATTCCATTCGACATTTGTCGTATGAATTTTTGGAGGTCAAAGTCTTCTTTTGCCTCGAACAGATGAAGATTATGCATTGACCATGTATGAGATATGAGGGATGTCCTCAGTCGACTGAACCAGGTGAAGGACATGACAATCCATACTACAGGTTAAAGACCAATGGAGTTTATAATGTCTTCTGTACCAGATGAAGGTCAGGATAATCCCCAAACTACGGATCAAAGGATCAGAGGCGTTTACAATATCTTCTGGACCAGATGAAGGCCAGGTCTTCATCTTGACTCTACATGAGCCAATGGGGAATGTTCCCAGTCGACTGAACCTGATGAAGGTCAGGATAATCCCCACACTACGGATCAAATGATCAGGGGAGTTTACAATGTCTTCTGGACCAGATGAAGGCCAGGTCTTCAACTTGACTCTACATGAGCCAATGGGGAATGTTCCCAGTCGACTGAACCTGATGAAGGTCAGGATAATCCCCACACTACGGATCAAATGATCAGGGGAGTTTACAATGTCTTCTGGACCAGATGAAGGAAAGGTCTTCAACTTGACTCTACATGAGCCAATGGGGAATGTTCCCAGTCGACTGAACCTGATGAAGGTCAGGATATTCCCCATACTACGGATCAAATGATCAGGGGAGTTTACAATGTCTTCTGACCAGATGAAGGTCATATATTGACTCTACTTGAGCCATGGGGAATGTTCCCAGTCGACTGAACCTGATGAAGGTCAGGATAATCCCCATACTACGGATCAAATGATCAGGGGGTTTACAATGTCTTCTGACCAGATGAAGGTCATATATTGACTCTACTTGAGCCATGGGGAATGTTCCCAGTCGACTGAACCTGATGAAGGTCAGGATAATCCCCATACTACGGATCAAATGATCAGGGGAGTTTACAATGTCTTCTGACCAGATGAAGGTCATATATTGACTCTACTTGAGCCATGGGGAATGTTCCCAGTCGACTGAACCTGATGGAGGTTATGATGTATGGGTATAGTGTGGAATGAGGTCATTAACAAGTTCCAAGCTTTGGGCGTGTTGATGTGGAATGAGATTACATCAAGTCTCAAGTCATACATGTGTAGTAGTATCTATTACAATTCCCAAGCTACATATTGTAATATCTATTGGGACAAACATCAAGCATCAAGCCATACACACATAGGATCCACAACAGGTCCCAAGCTACACTCTTGTAGATGTCGATTGGGAAAGTCATCAAACATTAAGCTATACATGCATGAGATCCACAACATATCCCAAGCTACACTCATGTAATTGTCGATTGGGAAAGTCATCAACATTAAGCTAACACGCATAAGATCCACAACAAATCCCAAGCTACACTCTTGTAGTTGTCGATTGGGAAAGTCATCAAACATTAAGCTATACATGCATGAGATCCACAACATATCCCAAGCTACACTCAAGTAGATGTCGATTGGGACAAACATCAAACATTAAGCTATACACGCATGAAATCCACAGCAAATCCCAAGCTACACTCAAGTAGATGTCGATTGGGAAAGTCATCAAACATTAAGCTATACATGCATGAGATCCACAACATATCCCAAGCTACACTCAAGTAGATGTCGATTGGGAAAGTCATCAAACATTAAGCTAT
The DNA here is from genome assembly GCA_019454045.1 of Zanthoxylum bungeanum. Classification (NCBI taxonomy): domain Eukaryota; kingdom Viridiplantae; phylum Streptophyta; class Magnoliopsida; order Sapindales; family Rutaceae; genus Zanthoxylum; species Zanthoxylum bungeanum. Next base: position 386 of record SKCR01005628.1, on the reverse strand, counting down.
ACAGGCATGAGATCCACAACATATCCCAAGCTACACTCATGTAATTGTCGATTGGGAAAGTCATCAAACATTAAGCTAAACACGCATAAGATCCACAACAAATCCCAAGCTACACTCTTGTAGTTGTCGATTGGGAAAGTCATCAAACATTAAGCTATACATGCATGAGATCCACAACATATCCCAAGCTACACTCAAGTAGATGTCAATTGGGACAAACATCAAACATTAAGCTATACACGCATGAAATCCACAGCAAATCCCAAGCTACACTCAAGTAGATGTCGATTGGGAAAGTCATCAAACATTAAGCTATACATGCATGAGATCCACAACATATCCCAAGCTACACTCAAGTAGATGTCGATTGGGAAAGTCATCAAACA
>SKCR01005627.1:0-25658 GCA_019454045.1 Zanthoxylum bungeanum | reverse complement strand
TATTTGGTAAATCTTTTATATTTTTGGTTGGAAAATATATAAAAAATTTTGGAAATTGTTTTACTACTAACCAAAACACATTCTTCTCTCTCATTTTTCTTTCTTCCAACTCACGCCCATTTTGGGCAAAACACTCACTGGTTTTTCACACAAAAACCGTGAGCATGAGGGAGGCAAGAGTTGGGTTTTTGTGGCAAAAACGCAAGTGCTAGCACACTACGAGATATGCGAAGGTGGTAGGGAGGTTCTCCCATGAGTCGGGATCCATTCGACGAAGTTTGGAGCTTCAAAGTTGGATCCAAAACTGCCCAAAACAGTGAGCAATTCTGCAGCAGTGGGCGTGACCAAGGCAGTGGAGTTTTGGCTTCATTCATCTTCAAATCGTCTCAACCGATAGATGTGAGTATTCCACAACTTCGTCGATATGTATTCGCAATGTTTTTCATGCTTATAATCGATCCGAGACCTTAATAGAAACCAACAATGGCATCAAGAGCCTAGGTTTGAGCATGAAAATTTTAGGGCTTAAAATTTGGGCAAATTGATTTGAGCATGATTTTGTGAAATTGGATTGATGAATATGCTTAAATGTGTTTGTATTGAAAGTTGATTGGATCAATTTCATGAAAATTGATTTGGAATAATTTTCCCAAATGTTATGTTGGCCGAATGTATTGGGTATTTTGGAAATCTTGGATTTTTGATTTTTGATTCATTGGATGAGTTAGAATCATGTAGGATGATGTTAATTTGAAACTAATTGATTGGATTTTGAATTGAACATAATATCCCCAAATTAATCATGTTGGCCGAATTGGACATTGCCCTATAATGTCTTGGTATTTTGATTTTTGAACATTGGATGTATTGGAAATCATTTAGATGGTTATTTGATGTCGATTGTGGGTTCAATTGGATTGAAACCAAATCGGACACAAAATCCCTCCTTGGCCGAGACTTAAAAGCATGTAATGGGTTTGATTTTTTCATTTATGTGTTGGACATGTGATGATGATAATGAGCATGATTAATTGGACTAATTTAATGTTTTGGAAATATTGATTTGGGTGATTAATCATGTAATGCACTTTAGGTAATTAAATTGCGGAATTGGATTCATGTAATTTAGTTATTTAGGCCTTAAATTGGATTTGGCTTATTATGTTGTAAATGGGCTTATTGGGCTTTGTTGTACAAAGTTGGATTTAGGCCAAATGGATTGGATCCAATTGGGCCCAAAGCCACTTCCGTTAAGCCCAAATGCGACTTATAAACCTTTAAAGTTTAATTGGGCCTAATGGGCCTAAATTGATTTCTGGGCTTATGGGGTTACTCCTTGATTGGGCTTTGGTTGCCGAAGCCCACGCCTTAAAGAAATTATTAAAGCCCATTAGACTTGAATTGAATTGACGTTGGATTAATCGGGCTTTGAGTCCCGACGCGATTAAATTTGGAATTTAAGTCGTTAAAGGTTTATTAAATAAAGTGTAATATTTAATTTGGAATTGAAAAGTGAATTAGTATTAAATACATGTTGAATTGGATTTAATGATGTAGTTTAATTTAATTCAAGAATTCGTACTTTGAGTACTTATTCGCAAAAAACGAGTTTGACTCGACAAAATCAAATCGTTGTTTGAACATTGGATGATCACATAATTATCAGATTAATTAATTTGATTAGATTGATTGATAGCATGCTTATGTGTGAATACGTGGTTGTGATGAATGAATAATGTATATCGGATGGATATTAGTCGGGTGGGGCAATTTTGGAAATTGTTGTAATAAATTCGATTTATTAAATTGGACCTGCGTGTCCAGCCTTATCACCTCTATTCTCTTTGTATTCTCTTCTCACCTATTCCCCTCAATGTAAATGAGGTTTCTTTAGAAGTGTAGTGTAAGGGTAGAAGTAATACAAGTGCTAGCTTGAGTGAGAAAGGGAGAGATTTGATCTAGGATCAATGTGTTAAGTATCCATCCGCATATCATTATTATTTATTTTCATACTCGCTTTATTATGTATTTAGAATGCATGTTTAAGGGTGTATGATGATGAGACCTTAACAAAGATAATGAAATTGGTAGCCAATTTGCACGCGAAAAGCCCTCATCAAATATCATGCGTCTTTTCCTTCCATTGAGTGATTCTTGCTCAAGATCCTAGATTGGCATGGGTTGTTGGCCAAAGTCAAGCCCTTGTCCGTCGAAGATGTGTTTGAATCACGAGGCTTTGTTCCATATTGGTGTCTTGTCCAAGTTGTGGTTTGTTGGCCAAAGTCAAGACCACTTCTTGTCCAACGACATTGATTACGAAGCTTCCATGGTCAATGGGTCCGCGCTTGACTGGGATCATCAGGTTTGTTGTGCCAAAGCCAAGGCCTAGTTGATTCAGAGGAAAAAGGTTAGGGTATATATTGGATATATAGGCATATATAGATATATGTTTAGGACTTGGATGTCCACCTACTGGATCTAGGAATTGGATTAGATCCAATTGATTTTAGAGATCTACCTAGTTAATTATCATACAATTTGTTGGCCAAAGTCAAGATTGTGTGATATTTAACGGGATCCTAGCCCACTAGGAAACACGGTTTCCCGAGTACTCGACAGAGGGTTAGAGGCTCGGCGAAAAATAGTGGGAGGCAAGAATTGAATTTGCAATATTCGTTCAATTACTCGCCATACGCGCTCAAACAAATATCACTCGTCATATATTAAAAGTATTAGTTGGACTAATACTTAATGTTGTTTTAATAAACAGTTGGACTGTATTATAGTTGATTATTTATAATTGGATTATATTAATCAATATATTTGAATTAATTAATTTCAGTTTACAGTTGATTTTATAATTGGATTATAGTAATCAATGTAATTGAGGTTAATTAATTTGGATTATATTTGATTATATAGTTGGACTATTATAATCATTATAATATATAGTACCACTAATCGTTGATTAAATAGTTGGACTATTGTAATCAAGATAAAATTGAAAAGTTGGATATTTAAAATATAATCTGGGATTAAAAATATTTTAAATGGTTTAATTTTCAAATTGGGAATAAATAATAGGTTACTTTATTTGATAAAATAACTTATTATACCTTAAGCCCAAAATTAAGCAAAATAAGTAGAGCATAAATCTTTGGAAGGTTTATGTGATGATGACTTTAGTGCTTAATTTAATATACTTGTCATAAATCTAATTTTAGATTTAAGAAGTATTAAAATTGCAATTTGTAATTCTTGGAGAATTAATTGACTATTCTAGAGGTGAAAAGTCAAAGTTTGCAATTGGGCATGTAGCACGAGGTGCACATTGTTTCGATATTCTAAAAACCCAAGGCTTGGCCTAAGGTTCCTGAAATATTGAAAAGGATAATTGACATATCCCAAAGTGACTACCATTTGATATGGCAGACACGAAGGAATTAAAGAAAGGGCAAGGCTCTTACTTTAAAAATGTTTGTCAAAGTTATGTTCACTACTAGTATTGAAATTAGATTTTAAATACTTAGTGTGGTACATAAAATATATGTATTGATGTTCAGAATCTGCTTTGAGCAGGATACTGACTTCAAGCTGAGATTGCTCTGCGAATCGGAAACGGGACGAAAGTCGCTGTTTCGACCGTAGATACCTAAGTTTAGGAACTACCCTTCGGGTGTGTACTTAAATTAGGAACTGTTATAATGTAACTAGTTTGACTAGAGACATTATCTCTATATCAGTGTTTAATCCATTGTGGATAAGCCTTTATATTCTAGAACACTAAGTGTTTCATTATATAAAGATGATACTGAGATAAACACATTAGATGTGAATAACAGAATTTATATTTTGAATATAATTAAAATCTCAAAACATATAAAATGACAATAAATAGCTCAAATTGATTTGATCAATAGAGACTTATTTGTGGCATTGTTGTCTGGGACACAATTAAACAAGATTCGTATATCCGCACTTTTGAAGAGTGGGTGCTAGGACTGATTTGACTATTCAAATAAAGTCTACGAATCTAGTTTATTAGGTAAAGTACCTAAAACACACTGTTTACTTGGTAATAGTGTAAGTGCCACCGATCTGTTAGCCCTATTCATGGTGAAGTTAGTGGGCCCATATCTAGCTAGGCTAGATGTGAACATGAATATTTCGTGACCTTAACGGATGTAACATCACGTTATGGTTATGTGTTTCTTTTGAAGAACACAGATCGGAAACTATTAGAGTTTCGACACGAAGTAGATAAACAGATCGACTATAGTATTATGCCGTCACGGTAAGACCGTAATGAAAATACTTAAGCAGTAAGTTTCAAACATACATGAAAGAGTATAGTATTCTTTCAGATGAGGACTCCTCCCGAGACACGTCAGTTAGACGGTGTGTCCGAACGAAAACCGAATTTTGTTGGACATGATAAGGTTTATCACGAGACGCTCTGAGCTATCATTTCCTTCAACAGGATATGTATTAACAGTGCAAAACTTATTTAGAATAAGGTTCCATATAAATCTGTTTGACAGATATCATATAGGATATTAACAGGAAAGAAACAGGGTTTCTCATTCCTAATAATTTGGGTATGCTAGGCATAACGTTTGGATGATACCAAACTAAAAACCCAAATTGGATAAGTGCCAATTATAGGTTATCCTAGGGAAAACCATAAGTATAGTACTTATAAATCTCACATGAGAACAATATAATTGTTGCTCACAATGCGGTTTGCCTAAGAGGAACACCGATATGCAGTGGTCAATGGGAGAATAGTGATACTCGATGAAAATCGGAGTAATACTATTCAAGGCACGAAGTCCTTAATGGAACATATATAGTTCATCAAGGATGAAACTAAACCATTAATCTTCGAATACACAAGAACCTCGTAGATCAGAGAGAATCAGAAAATAACCTGGGGTATGGGTTTCTGATGTAACCCCTTAAAGATGTAAATCTTATGGAGGTATACCAACCGACTACGTACGAGGAAGTGATACAAGGTATCGACTCCCTATTATGGCAAAGTGCCATGAGTCCGAATGGATTCCATGTATAACAACTATGTTTGGATACTAGTTGTTGTACCGCAAGGCATTATGCCTATTGGTATAGTAAACGTCTTCAAGGAAGACATACATGGATGGCAACATACCAACGTACAAAGCTAGGCTTTTGACGGAAAGGTATCGTTATCAACATTGTGTTGATTACGGTTCAACCTTTTACCTGTTGCCATGGTAAATCCATTTTGAAGATGCTTGTAGATACTGCATATTTCATTTATGAAATGTGTCAGTTAATGATCTAAATCGCTTTCCTGAAAAGGAAACCTCTTGGAGGATGCTTACAACATCCTGACGATTTTGTATAACCGACAAACAAGGTTTGCGGGTTATTCGATCCATGTTTGGATTGAAGCAAGCATAAGGTTCTTGGAACTGTCGTTTTGAAATAATCATAATGGTTAATGATTTGATTCAAAACGAAATGATTCTTGTGTATATAAGGAGGTTAGTGGGAGTGCACTGACAAGGAAATTCCCATAAAGCAATTGGTGAAAGCTTGGCTTTCGTAGAAATTCTCCGAAGAATTCTGGAGAGTAACAACCTTTATTCAAGGAATAAAGATCTACTGGGATAGATTTGGAGTTGTTAACACTCTCTGGGAAATTGTACATTTAAAATGTACTTGATATGGTGTCTCATACGCTTTGAGCATATGGAGTCACAATCGGGTCAATCCAAGTGATAGTCACTGGATTGAAGTTAAGGACATCTGTTAGTATCTTAGAGAACTAAAGATGCTGTCTTAAACTATGGAGAAGGAGAACTTGAAGTGACTGGGATCACTACCGCAAGTTTCCAAACAATTAAATACTGCGGTACTATAAAGTTTGAATAACGGGACAGTGAGCTGGAAATCTTCCGAGCAAGATACTGTTGCCGAATAAACAACAAATGCGGATTATTGCTGCAGCTGAGGCAGCAATAGAAGCCATTTGGGTCGATAATAAATCTAATTAGATTAGATATAGTTCTGTTAGCAGCTGAGCTAGGCGTCAGCACAAGGCTAAAGAATTAAAGGCCTCATCGACGATCCAGATATATACTTCTATATCATCTGATTCGTTCGGATCATACATCGTGGCGATGTGATGATCGTATAAATCGCGTCAGACGATAATCATACAAATCCGCTGACGAAAACCTTTTCTCAGCAATTTGAGCAAACCGTACATAGTTCGGGTGTTCGACACTTGAGTGACTGGCTATGTGCCAAGTGGGAGATTGTTGGACAATATGACCCATAGCGTCACTATTTGTACAGATCATAGTGTTGTTGTACAAATTAACTATGTGACAAGGAAATTGCACTCTCATCATTTGTGATTAGATCACCTTAGATATATAATGAAGAGAGGTCCCTATGATTAGTTCCTGGATTGAGAATATGTGAGACAGTATCAGTCCACGAGGGATTAATCATTAAATATCCCTAGCCGGAGTATTATCGAGACTGGACATCGATAATGCGGAATAAGCTAGTATTGCACTTGTGCGCGTTGTGAGGGCACAACGGTATAGTTCTCATATATTTGGGTATTGGATACTCATGCAAGTGCGATAGGAGGTTGTGTTTCACCGATGGTACGGGAAACAGCTTTAGTCTGGATAGACCCCTCGGAATCCCATTGGTATTATGACTATGTGTCTATGGGAGTCCGACATCAGGGTAGGTGTGTATGGTCTTAACCTGAGACTTGCACCGCTAATGCTTATGACAATCAATATGCTTTGGTATACTACGCTTGATATAGATCTTAAATATTTTAGATGAATATGACCGGAGAATTGGGTAGACTTCGTGCTTTGCTAGAAGCCGATCTTGTCTCGTAAATCGGTAGAACGTAGTACTTGGTACGTACGTGATTCGGATACTCCGACGACCGCATTTACTACCAACTTATCCGGGGATCTCATGGGTCGCTTCCCAATAATCCACCGATGACGTATGACTCGCACTCTTAAATAATATGGGATTATATAGAAGAAAGAGAAAATTAATCTAGGATTAATTACGGAGATATTTTATCTGGGATAAAATATCGTCTAGAGAGAGAGAATGATTAATTTGGAATTAATCGGTAAATTAATATATTCGATATATTAAACGAAATTAGATTTCGACGCGGAATTAAAATTGGATTTTAATTCGGGCGAACGAATTAATTTAGAATTAATTCGTTAGCGACGTAAATAGTGAATTCGCTAGGCGTAATCATTTAATTACGACGCAACGGAAAACTCGCTAATTAGGAATTAGCGAAACCGAGCCCGAGTTTGATTGCGAGCGCATTCGTATTTCGAATTCGAGTGCGGCAACGCAAGTCAAATCAAGCGTCAAATCATTCGTCACATCAAGCGTCAAATCAAATGTCACTTTGAGTGATGTGATTGATTGATGTGATTGATTGATTGAAAGACATACATCACTTTATTAAAGTGAAATGAATAGTTGATGTGTGTGGTTGGAATAGTGTTAGTTGGTGGAAGCATTTACCATTTGATTTTTTAATAGGTTATTTGGTAAATCTTTTATATTTTTGGTTGGAAAATATATAAAAAATTTTGGAAATTGTTTTACTAACCAATAACACATTCTTCTCTCTCATTTTTCTTTCTTCCAACTCACGCCCATTTTGGGCAAAACACTCACTGGTTTCACACAAAAACCGTGAGCATGAGGGAGGCAAGAGTTGGGTTTTTGTGGCAAAAACCGCAAGTGCTAGCACACTACGAGATATGCGAAGGTGGTATGGAGGTTCACCCATGAGTCGGGATCCATTCGACGAATTTTGGAGCTTCAAAGTTGGATCTAAAACTACCCAAAATAGTGAGCAATTCTGCAGCAGTAGGCGTGACCAAGGCAGTGGAGTTTTGGCTTCATTCGTCTTCAAATCGTCTCAACCGATCGATGTGAGTATTCCGCAACTTCGTCGATATGTATTCGTAATATTTTTCATGCTTATAATCGATCCGGGACCATAATAGAAACCAACACCGAACATGGCAGCCTCTTCGGCAGGCCAAAATATTCCAGCATATGGGCTTAATGTGGCAGCCTCTGTGGCTGGCCAAAGTGTTGTGGCAGCCTCTTCGGCTGGCCAAAATGTTCTAGCCTCTGGGCTTAATGTAGCAGCCTCTCTGGCTGGCCAAAGTGTTGCTGCTACTATGGCTAGACAATCTGTTGGACATGTGAGCCATGTCAATCATGTTGCGGAAAAACCTGAAAAATTCATTGGTCAGAATTTCAAAAGGTGGCAACAGAAAATGTTTTTCTACTTGACCACGTTGAACATTGCAAGGTTCCAAAGGAAGATGCTCATGTACCCAAAGAGGGTGAGAATGATATTCAAGTGATAGTGCCATCGATGCTTGGAACATTCTGATTTCCTATGTAGGAATTATGTGCTGAATGGGCTGAGTGATTCCTTGTACAGTGTGTACGCCAGAATGAAAACAGCTAAGGAGCTTTGGGAATCTTTAGATCGAAAATATAAAACTGAGGACGTCGGTATTAAGAAATTTTTCGTAGGCCGTTTCCTAGATTTTAAGATGGTTTACTCCAAAACTGTGTTAAGTCAAGTACAAGAATTGCAGATTATTCTAGCAGAAATTCATGCTGAGGGGATGGTATTAAGTGATACCTTCCAAGTATCCTTGATAATTGAAAAACTACCACTTGGTTGGAAAGATTTCAAGAATTATTTAAAGCATGAGCGAAAAGAAATGAACATTGAAGACTTGGTTCTTAAGCTTAGAATTGAGGAAGATAACAAAGTATCTAACAAGAGAGGAATAACTCATGTGGCCAAAGCAAATGTTGTTGAACATGGCCATAAAAACAAGAACCCTAAGAACAAAGGGTCAAAAATGGCCAATGAATGAGGAATTTCCAAGAAATCCAAATTTCAAGGAAGATGCTTCAACTGTGACAAAATGGATCACAAGTCTTCTGAGTGCAGACTGCCGAAGAAGAAAAAGAACCAAGAGGCTAATATGATGGAAAATATGACTCAAAATATTTCAGACATTAATCTTTTGGCTGTGGTTTCTGAGGTGAATCTAGTGGGTTATAACCCAAGAGAGTGGTGGATTGACACTGGTGCCACTCGGCATGTGTGCTCAGACAAGAGTATGTTTTCTTCATTTGAACCTGCTGGTAATGGGGAAAAAATATACATGGGAAATTCAGCAACATCTGAGATTGAAGGTCAAGGAAAGGTGAGTCTGAAGATGACCTCTGGGAAATAGTTGACTTTGAATAACGTTCTGTATGTACCCGAAATACAGAAGAATCTTGTGTCTGGATCATTTCTGAACAAGCACGGATTCCGGATGGTGTTCGAGTCTGATAAAGTAGTTTTGACTAAAAATGACATGTATGTGGGAAAATGGTATGTAACTGATGGGCTCTTGAAGCTCAATGTAATGGTTGTTAAACCCAAGAATTTCAATAAAGCTAGTTCTTCTGCTTATATTATTGAGTACTCTGATCTATGGCATGGTAGATTAGGACATGTTAATTCATTGCGGAAATTAATTAACATGAATCATATTCCCAATTTTAAAATTGATAACAAACACAACTGTGATACTTGTGTTGAAGCAAAACTAACTAGATCATCATTTCATAGTATTGAAAGAAACTATGAACCACTTGATCTAATTCATACCGATGTATGTGATTTTAATTCAATACAATCAAAGGCGGTAATAAATATTTTATTACCTTTATTGATTGCACAAGAGTTTGCTATGTGTATTTGATGAAAAGCAAGGACGAAGCTATAGAGAAATTTGTTCTCTATAAGAATGAAGTTGAGAACCAACTGAATAAAAGAATTAAAGGGTTAAGAAGTGATCGTGGTGGTGCGTATGTTTTTCCTTTTGAATCACTTTGTGAGCAAAATGGAATCATAGATCAAACCACAGCTCCTTATTCACCTCAATCCAATGTGATTGCAGAATGGAAGAATCGTACCTTGAAAGAAATGATGAATGCTATGTTAATCAGCTCTGGATTACCTCATAATATGTGGGGATAAGTTGTTTTTATCAGCTAATTACCTTTTAAATAAGGTACCACGGAAAGAAGCAGGGAAAACTCCTTATGAAATGTGGAAAAAAAGAATACCTTCCTATAAATTTCTACGAGTGTGGGGGTGTCTTGCCAAAGTAGTCATTCCTCTACCTAAGAAGGTGAAGATAGGACCAAAAACTGTTGATTGTATTTTCATAGGATATGCACATAACATTAATGCTTATCGATTTCTTGTGCATGAGTCTAATATACCAGATATTCACAAAAATACGATAATGGAGTTGAGGAATGCATCCTTTTTCGAATACGTTTTTCCTTGTATAACTATTTCGAATTCAAATATGCACAAACGGGCATATGAGACTATCATTGAAGATAGTCAAGACCAAGAACACATAAATGTTCCAGAGGATCAACAAGATATTGAACTTGAACCAAGACGTAGCAAAAGAGGTAGAACGGAAAAATCATTTAGTCCAGATTTTCTGACATTTTTGCTAGAAAATGATCCTCAAAGTTATAACGAAGCTGTAAGGTCAGCTGATGGTGCTTTGTGGAAAGATGCCATCAATAGTGAAATTGAATCTATCTTACAAAATCACACCTGGGAGTTAGTGGATCTTCCTCCAGTGTGTAAACCTTTAGGGTCCAAGTGGATTTTCAAAAAGAAAATGAAGGCAGATGGATCAATTGACAAGTACAAAGAAAGACTTGTAATTAAAGGCTACAGACAACGTGAAGGTCTTGATTACTTTGACACTTACTCTCCTGTAATGAGGAAAAATTCCATAAGGATGATAGTAGCGATTGCAGCTTTGCGCAATCTTGAGGTACATCAGATGGATGAGAAAACAACCTTTCTAAATGGAGATTTAGATGAAGAAATCTACATGGAACAACCTGAAGGCTTTATAGCTCCAAGACAATAAAAGAAACTCTGCAAGTTAGTAAAATCCTTGTATGGATTGAAACAATCTCCGAAACAGTGGCATAAAAGTTTGACGACACCAAGCTGGCAAATGGTTTCAAAATCAATGAATGTGATAAATGTATTTATGTCAGAGAGACAGAAGTTGGCTATGTCATTTTATGTCTCTACGTTGATGACATATTGATTGTCGGGAGTGATGTTAAAATGGTAAAATCTACCAAGAATATGCTGAAATCTAAGTTAGACATGAAAGACATGGGTCTAGCAGATGTCATTCTGGGAATTTTGTGGTACAATTTTAAGCATGGTCCACTTCGTGTTAGTGGTTGTTTTTGAGTGATTCGGATACTCTTCCGTGAGTAGTTCGGAATGGTATATTCATATGCTTAAAATGGTGCTTGGGTGAATTAGAAATTGTTGCTCAAAGTTCACCCATTGGTGTTGGAAAATAAAGAAAAATTAGTTTATCCCACATGGGAAAGCTAAAGAAAATTGTGTTTATATATGATTTCTCATATGTAGATGGGTAAGTGTTATAGGGATAGAGGCTCTCTCTACGTGCGCGCGCAGGGGGGTGCAAATCAAAATCCGATCAGGCCTGACTCATGTGCACCCGCACGTCCTGCATACACGAATACCAGACCAAACTGTGCGGGCCCGGGCCAGCCAATTTTTGCAAGCCTCCTTATTTTTTTTCCAAGCCTTTTGAAGTTCCATAACAGTTAAATTAATTCTATTAATTAACTTGATGGTTACTTCAAATGAAAGGCCTCTCACTAATGTGATTTAATTGGCAAGTTTATTTTCTTTTAATATGGGCAGTGTTTTTCATTTTTTTAGTGAGAAAAAAGAACAAATTTTTGAGGTTTTCTTTGCTGTTTTTGTTGAGAGAGTTCGAACACTTCGTGATTCATTTGAAGGCGATTTTGTTGGTGCCCATTTTCGTTTATTTCTGTTGCATCCTGGGAAAAAAACGTCTCACGTTCTACTGCACCATTCGTTAAGGGATGAATTTATTTTAAGGAGATTGTTGTCGCATCAACAATCCTCTGAATCCTCATTGTTTTCTTCTTGCTGGTTCGGTACTGCACTCCATTTCCTGTCGATGGTTCGTTGCTGCACCGCCGTCTTTTATTGTCCAGAGACTGTTTTACTTTTATTATTCTTGTTGTATTTATTGTGCCAATCGTGTACTGTGTTTATTGTTGTTCAGATTCCTTGTAAGAACACAGTAACCAAATATTTTGTAATAGTAAGTACCACAAAGGGTATATCACGTTGCGACTCTTTCCAAAGTCATAGTTGCAGGCCAATATTAATTTTGGAAATCGATAAGGTTCCATCGGTGAAAATCAGATTGGCAGCATTGCATGGCCTGAAAGCAGCATGGAAAAATCCAAGGATATCTCAGAGGCAAATAAGCCTCATGAGACTTCAGATCAAGGTGAAGAATTTAACCTTAGATGGGATTTGGAGACGAATCCTAATTAAGGGGTAAAATATAACACCCATGTTACCGCGGCATGATACCGACGATCATTTTCTACGTGTGTGACATGTTTATTTTAAGATAAAATCATGCATGAGTGCGTTCATGATCACAAAAACATTTTTCGAAAGTTCGGCGAAACTTCTGCGATTACAGCGCACAATTAAATTTTCAGCCACTTTCGGACAACTTTTAATATTTCGGCCATAACTTGAGCTATTGATGTTCAATTTTTACTATCTTATATGGTCGGAACGCTTAGACATAGAGATCTACAACTTTTATGCTGAAGATATTTCTAAATTCAGACAAAATTGAAGTAAAAAGTGCATGTTTTCTTTCCTGCACATGTGCCAATTATAAAATATTATTTTATTCTTAAAAATATCTTCCACCAATATATAAAAACTATTATTCATCTTCACTCTCTTTTCAATTCACGATTTGCTCTTCTCTATGGCATCAATAAAATTTTTCCCATTCCTTCACGCCAATGCGAGGATTTGGAGCTCCTCAAATAAGTAAGCTTATGTTACAAATTTTTCTCTCTAATTTTAAAATCAAGCATGCAAAACTCACTTTCCATTTTCGAATTCATGAGTCAATTGAGCTTTAATGGACTCATTTGGTATGGCTATGCATAATAGGGTAAGTATTGATGCATTTGTTGATGATATAACAATAAACAAACCTTAATATATCTAAACTACTCAAGCTCTAAAATAGGTCACTTTGGCCATGAGTTAGGGAGGGGATGAGAATAATGAATTTTGATGTTTGGGTGTGTGGTGCCTTTTGTATATGATGCTATGATAATAGTTTTTTGTGCATGTTGATTGGTTAAACTTGAAGGGTCCTTATGGTGTGTGGAAGAACTTATTGGGTTGTTGTGGGTGTTTGAATTTTTGTGATTGAGTAAGGTTATGAGTATTAATTAGTGCTAAATGGAATGGTGATAAACATGTATTCTTGATATGGCTAATTTTGAGTAACTTGGAAGCTTGGTCGAAACATGAGGGAGAAGGAAGCTTGATTTGTTTTGGCTTGGGAATATTGTAATAAAGTGTATGTGAGGATGATTATTGTTATAGTGGTGAATGTGGCATGAAAGGCTAGTTGATTGAAATGTGTATGGTCGATGGTGAAGGGCAATTATAAGTTTGGTTTTGTAGTTTGATCGTGTTAGAGATCATGGCCGTGCGGATGTTAAGAATGTTGATGAAGATAGTCGTGTGTGGTGGTTGTGATTGAGCATGTGAATACAAGTAAGACATGATGTGTGTTTCTGCTGACTTTAGAAATAATGTGATTATTGTCTAGTTTTAATGTTTAGGATGTTGGCTGATAGAGTTAGTAAAGTTGTCGTTAAGGGTAAAGTCTCAACATGTCGCCGAGCCATTAGAGGCTTAATTAAGAATAGTATCACGATGTAACATCCCCAGTCCGGGAGATGTTACTGGTAGGGAATAGGCCATACTATCCCCCTGAGCCTCTGACTATCTGTTTGTTATCATCTTAATTGAACTAATCTCAAATGACTTTCTTGTGCATATGGACCATTGCCCCGACTCAACAACATGAAATGCATCTCAAATGCTCATATAGTGTACTCATTAGTACAACACATCACAACTCTGATAATGAACACATTAACACATTTCAATAACTTATTCAATACAGTGCATGACATACAACTTTTACTTGACACTGAAAATACTGGAACTCTATACACACTCTGGTGGACTCAGAGCCTCTAGTGACTGCCATCAGTATCCATCCTCCCGAGCTCGTTCTCCAATACCCTGTAAAACAAAACACTGGGAGTGGGAGGTTAGATCATTTGAACGATCTGAGTGGACGATTTTTAAATGAAAATTTAAATACTTTATGAAACTCATGTTTTAGAAATCAATTCAAATCTATTTGAAAACTTTTCTATTTTAGAAAACTTCTCTCTGAAATCTATTTATGAAATCTTCTTTTGAAGCGACGAACAGGGATCGGCATACCCAAGCCATTTTTCTCTCATTATTGCCATTTTCCGGAGACCTGGCGGCTGTCGCTGGCCACAACAAGGTGTAGGGGTGGCCGGCACACCCCTCTAGCCGGTCGCGCCGACCGACGTTGGCTGTTTGGCCGTTGTCACGACTGGTCAAACATAGACGTGAGTTTGGAGACGGGGGTGTCTGTGGGGGTATTTGGGAGATTATGAAATTTTTGCAAATAAAAGAAACTCCAGGTTATTTATAGAAATGTTTCGAAAATTTACATTCTGGCCCCCGAAAAGTGCATTCAGGCCCCTGTCATGGAACTTTCTAGAAATTTTACATTTTGAAGCCCTTCTGATATAAATTTCGAAACGTGTTCAACGCGAAAGTTGTTCGTCTCGGAAAAACAAGTCTGATAGTGTAAGAATCAACTTAATCTGAGTTCGTTTGAAAGTTTTATAGCCGAAACAAGAAACTTTTACGTGTATAACAATAAAATCAGAAATCACGTAACCAATTTTCACAACCACGCGTTTTCCAACACGATGAAACTTCACTTAAAATTACTCTCGCCTGTTTTCCAACACATAAAGTCTAATTTTCGAACACCATCCCTTTCCAAAATTTTTTTTATTTTAATTCGAAATCTTTCTCGTACTGTTCCAAAAAACCCGGGATATTACATTTTTTATTTTCTCTATGTTTTAAATAATATAAGTTTTGAATATGAAAGTTATCGTTAAATGAAAATAATTTTCAATTATCATGTTATGATAATTTACTAGTTTATATAATCTTCATAGTTTATATTTCTTTCAAGTACACATGATTTCAAATTTATGTTTCAAGTTCACATTATTATATGATTATGACTTCTCAACTTATACATATGTTTTAAGTTAACTTTCATGTTTTTTCTTATAAATTTATAAATGTTTCAAGTTTAAAATTCTAACTCCGTGTCATTAGTTGAGTATGTTTAACAATTTTATGTTATTAGATATCTTTACAAGTATTATAAGAATTAGAAATATGATTTCAAACCACCAGTATCGAGATGTCCCCTCATGTTTTGCACCCCGGGTTTGCTCAAGTTGCCTAATGGGGCCTGATAAACCCCATAGGCCCATGCACGTTCATGTTCATGTTCCCATGCCAACATAGTGTTAGGTCCTGCTAGGTAAGTTTCACGCCCTCCAGTCTTCTAAAATGCTCTTGGTGCTAGTCGGGCGCGGCGACCCAACGTCCCAACGCCTAGGGCGCCTAGGCGGGGCTTAGGTAATTAGTCGGAAAAAAGTTAAAGCCTAATATTTTCCAACATAAAAAATAATCCAAATCATATAAATTCAATCAAAATATAATAAAATATAAAATCAAACTCAATCGACCATATCAAACATGAAAATCTCTGGTCAATCCATGAAACATCCTTTAACTAAGTCTAAAATTGAAGTTAATGTTAAGGTTTCTCATCCTTTAACAAAGTTAATGTTACTATATCTTTTCTAATTATCCTATAGTTCTTCTTCATCCAGTTCAAACTCATTATCCTTAGGTTCTTCATCAGAATCAAAATCTTTTTCATCAAGTTCTCTGTATTCAGCATTCCTAGCGCTTTTTCAAGGTTGTAACATTTCATCTGCCCAAGATTCTTCTCCAACCATGCTCCAAGTAAGCCCCGAATCGGGCTTTAATTCTTCATCATCACCGGATTCACCACTCTTAACAATCCTTCATTGTGCATTACTAGCATCTTTTGCGAGTAATGCGTCAAATATAAAAAATATCCTTCTCCATTTTGTGCTTGTTCTGCAACTTGGCATTAAAGGAAACAGATACTAGAATGTTTAATCGATTCACATCTAATTTATTAATTTTCTTCGTGTGATTCCACATAAATAATTTAAATATTTCAATTCATATTAATAAATAAAAAATAAAATAATCAAATATTAACCCCCTCAAAAGTGCTCCAATTTCCTTCGTACCCGAATGAACTAGTGGTTAATGAAAGTATCATTTTTGCCATTTTTAGCAAGTTAGGTGTATGGTGTCCATATGTACGCCACCATGAAACTACAAATTAACATAAATAGTTTAAAGGAAATATACTAAATCTGATATAATATGCAAAATAATTCAAATAACTACTTTATTTTTACCTGGATTAAAAACATCAATAGATACATGATATGCTTTTGCCGCCACTTCTCTACCAAAATTTTCATCTTTTGTCTTATACGAAGCCAACTCCTCATTTATCATCTTGCCTTGTATATCAATGTCATTAGGAAAGAAAGTCTCCATAACCGTAAATATCCCATCCATTACATTCGCATCCTATTCAATATTTGTATCCTTAAAATAGTAGTAAAATTTTAATAGATAAGCGATGCAATGCAATGGAGTATCAAGCCGACCTTCGATTTTGATATCAATAATCTCCAAGATTGGTCGATAATTATTCTCAATATTATTCAATGCCTCATTTATCTCTTTTTTTTTGTAATTTTTAGCTCTCCATATACAAAGCCCATGGATGGCTTTCTATCCCCATCAACTAGTTGAAACACCCTCACTAAAGGTGCAAACACCTTCAAACATTGAGTCATATAATTCCAAAATGAAACACTCATCTTCGTGGAAAATTTCGTTTTCCTTTTAGCTTGCTTCGACCATATGCACTCATCCCATTCTGCACTAACAAACTTGATTCGTAGACTTTCTATTTTCTCCATCAAACGTTGTAAGGTTAAGAAAACTGAGGCAAACCTAGTTACTCCCCGGTCTCACAATGTCCCTCTGTTTTATAAATGACCTTAAATGACCTTATCATGGACAAAGTCTTATGATGGGCATACACAAAAATAGTGAAAGCCTTGACACTATTAATGGTTTTTTTATACATCGGTAATTTTCCAATACTTTCAAACATGAGGTTTATGGTGTGAGTAGCACACGGACTCCAAATAATATTTGGCATCTTCGCCTTCAACAACTTTACCGCGGCCATATTGTTTGAGACATTGTCGGTTACTACTTGAATCATATTTTCTGTCCCAACTTGTTCAATACCCGTCATAACATACTCAAAAATGTGCTCAGTAGTATGTACCACATTGGAACCTTTCTGGGAAGAAAGGAATGTGGTACCTATTATGCAATTAACACATAAATTCATTATACTTCTCATTTTCCTATCACTCCAAGCATCTTTCATGGTCGAACACCCGTTCTCCTTCCACTCTTTATCATGTTGTTGTAGAAAAATTTTAACGCTTTTAACTTCCTCTTTCAATAATGGCTCCTTCAATTGATATTGGTTAAGACCCCTGAAACCTTGTCCAAATTGAGCAACTTCCTCCATCATCGCTATCCGGCTATCATTGTCAATGACATTGAAATGAATACTGGATTCATAAACCAACTTAGCAACAAATCACCTCACATTATTTGTCTTTTCTTTAAAAAGTGCTTCATTAATATTTTGTTGCCGCATCGTTTTACCATCACTAACTGAAGAATCATGAGGGGTTACTACTGTCCACCTATCCAAAGGACTGTGATGCCTATGGGGTCTTGAATCTAACCATTCTTCTATTTCACGAATTTCATCTTCTTCATTGCCCTCAATATTAACTCCTTGCCATATCTCACTCATTTGGTTCTTTTTTTTTTTTTTTATTCCTTACCTCTAAAATGGCTTGTCTACACTTCTCTTGATCCTCTTTACTTGACTTTGGATATTTTTCAATATTCCCCGATATATGCACAATATGTTCTTTCATTTTATAAACTCCTCCAGAAAATATTTTTGGACATAACTTGCATTTAACTTTATCCAAGTTATTCGGATCCATTAAAGCTCCATAATCTCATCCAACATCATTTGAGTTCCATTTAAGAACATGACTACACTCCGAATTAGAGGCCGCAGAAGAAGAAGCCATGTCCTACTAAGAATGAATCGATTAATTTAATTAATAATTACTACTAATTACTAAATACTAATTATTTAATACATGATAAACCCTAAAATTTATTTACTTTTATATTTTCTTTATAATTTATTAACTAATTTAATTAGTAATTACTACTAAATACTAATAGCTAATTAGTTATTAACTAACAAAAAAACTCTCAATTTATATTCAGGGTAGTAAGATTCTAGGTCAAATTAAAAAATTAACAAAATAAGGGAAGTAATTAATTAGTTATACTTATAATAAAAGTCATGTCAGAATGAACCATTTTATTTCTATTGGAATAAAAAAGTAAAAAAATAAAACCTTACTGTGAACGTGAAGAGAAGAGAGAGAACAGAGCTGATCGCAGGCAAAGAGAAGAGAAGAGAAATAAGTGAGAGAGAAATTTTTTTATATAAACCCACCCCCAAAACGACTTCATTTTGGGGGTTTAATAAACCCCCCGAAGTGATGACGTTTTGGGGGGGTTATTAAACCCCCGAAATGATGACATTTTGGAGGGTTAAAAAACCCCACAAAATATTATCGTTTTGGTCCGAAAAAAATAGCACCGATACACGATTAATTAACGGCCTTGTATTGGCGTCTACGCGACCGAGTGGTGGCGAAATTGATGCCTAGGCACCGATTTCAAGCCAACCACTCCACCGATCGATTACCACCACCGATTTTGTGGTAATCACCACGGTTGAGTTGTGGATAGTGAAAAACGCACCGCTTAGGCGAGCCTAGGCAGTGCGTTTTCAAACACTCCCTCAGGCCACGACACTGGTAAGACTTATGATTTCAAGAATAAAGATTATTTTTTCCTTACATCTTAATTTTGAAGCAGGTTTAAAATGTTTCACATCATTATCACTTGAGCATTCACTCACCATGTCTTTCAAAATATATGAACCCCCACAATTTCACTTTGGTTGCAAGTTCAGTTTCAGTTTCCCGACTCGCAGGATCATAGAAACTGCAGTCATTATAAATGGATAGTCATGGGTCCACGAGTATATCGTAGATGTGTTAAGTCGATAGTGTTTCAAATAAATCATAATAGAATATTGTAAAAGTTATATTTATTTATACGTTTGCATTTCATGAATTGGGTATAATGAAAGTTAATAGAATATTGCTTGCATGTGTATATATATATATGTATTTATGATCAGTTCAATGTTTTACGTAAATATTTAAGTACAATATTGTTCATGTCAGTGTTGCATGGTCACGTCCAAAATATACTAGGATGTGATAAGGTGATATGTGGCACTTTGTTGGGTTATAAATTGGCATATTCCCCCACCATTTTATCTTCTCTCACTCTCTCTTGATCATCTTTCTCGCACAGTCATGGAGATGCCATTATTTTACCATCACCATCATGCCCGCTCATCATCTATCACCATGCGTTGGACTGTAGTGTAGCCTTCGACATCATCTTTCCAACGGTGCCAAAGGTGAGAACACCAAATCTTTTCCGGAGAAGTTATGGGAACCCAAATTTAGTGCCAAAATCGAAGAAAATTACTCCGATTACCATCATTCAGTCATCATTTTTCAACACCTTTACAGAGTGAGCTCTTTTCTGGCTGATCACTCTTGATCTGACATCGTTTACAAAATTTCCATTGTAAAAATGGATGGTAATTTAGACTTTTGGCTGGAAATCAGAATCTAACTGTTGGATCGATGAACTTGACGCACTCGCTTATTGCCCTCACCGATACGAGCATTTTGGTATACATATCCACCGTTGAAAGTCACTGATTTTCAGATTCGATTTTGAAAATTGACATCATTCCTTGAAGAACGTGTTAAATGAGTCTCTGATCAAACGACACCTATATCGCTCACAATAGAATAGTTTGAATGAGCGATTTTATTTTCGGCAGATCATGATTTAGAGGCTTTCTGCATGCTCAGTCGTACACATCACGTGGTAATGAACTCGACCATTGACTTTTCTTGTATTTAATTTTATGTTGAGTTTTTACGCGTATTACTGACGAATTTGAATAATTTATTTATTTTAATTGTTGAATTGTGGAGTTTGATATGAAGTATTGTTATTGATAGTTAATGTAGGCGCCAGAGGGTATTTTGTGGTATTTTGATGTAAATGGTGTAGGAAACAACTTTTCCTTTGCGTAACGGAATTGAGGATGGTGGCACCGGCTCCGGTATCAATCTTTAAAATTTTCTTTGCCTTCTCCCTTTGATCTAGTAGCCGAGATCAATCCTTTGGTATCCAACGCTTGGATCAACCACTCGATCTTCCGAACTATGACTCGAAACCAACAAACCGAAGTGTAAGCTTCACTCACAAAGATCAAAGCTCTAAACTATTTAGAGGATTAAGATGTCACAATGGTGTTTGGCTTTTGGAATTTCAAACACTCTCACAACACTTGTGAATGTTTGAACTCTCTCTATTTTCTCTCAAATTCTTTCTCACAATACTTATGTGAATGAATGCAAAATGTTAACCTTAAGAAGTGAGAGAAATGGTAGAGATTATATTCTCTTACACAAACCAACTAATCTTGTCATTAAGCATCTAATGCTTTCTTGCAATGGCCAACACAAAAATGTGAATGCCATACCAAAGCATAAGAAATAATAAGCTAAAGACAAAGACTTTGTCATTAAGCATCTAATGCTTTCTTTCAATGGTAAACACATAGATGTGGAGGCCATACCAAAGCATAAGAATGAATTAGCTAATGACAAAACTATTAGGTGTATATAAGCCACCTAATAGACATAATAAATTGGAGAGCACGACAAGCCATATGGCTTTGTCTCCTAAGGTAAATAAAAATAACTATCTCAAATAATGATTAAATTACCTTCAATTATATTTTAGTAATTATCTCATAGTTATTACTAACTTGATTATCTCATAATCAAAGAATTCTAGAAAACATTAAGTTCAAATAATTTAACATAGTTTTCATTTGTGACAATAAATATTATTAATCTCATTAATAATATATAAATATTATGTGAGCATATTATTAGACAATCTAATTATATTAGGTTTGCTACAGTTAATCGAGCTAGCACGGGGACCAAATGGACCTACGGGTCCGAGCTCCAATAATTTCGAAATATTAATTAAACTCTTTAATCAAATATTACGAATTATTAACTCTGCGTTATTCCACTAAAAACTCGAAGTTGAACTCTCGTTACAGTAGATGGATAAAATAAACCGAATAACTTTGGTGTCCATCGATATAGTCATTACATATGGATATAACCCTTCACGTATATCTCACAAATAGAGCTGGGTCAAATGTCCGTTAAACCCCTCTAAATATTTTGTCTTTTAAGCACCATTGACTCTATAATGAATAATTAATTCATAACAATTATGAATATAAAACTTTCTATTTGTAATAGAAAATTTGAGCGCTCATATTGTTCAAGTCTCGAATCAACTCTTAAAAAAGATATTCTTCTGCTTCTCGTAAGAATGAGTGAATTTCATATCTATGTAAAATATTCCCAGCTACACACCAAACCATATCCCCAAAATACGTAGTTATTGGCCGAGAATGCAACACCAACCTCACCATAGTAAATCAAAGGACATAGTCTGTCATGTAGGAGTTCGTAGTACACTCAGGATTAAGATTGAATCCATATATAACCATCTATTAGATAAAATGAATTTCTTCGGTTAACGAATATTAAAAAAAATTAGTATTTATCTTAGTCCAGTCCTATATGATCTCATCATACAAGGTGCCTCCATTCCCAAGGTCGCCATATAAGTATAGAATGGACGACAACTATAGATAAACCACAAACAAAGTACCCTATTTGTTTTCTCTCTACGGACTAATTAGATTACTAACTTCAAACATAAACCCTATTGTGCATCAAACATACACTAAGTCTGAAGGTATAATAGTAATCAAGGTAAACAAGACAATTGGAGAATATGCGATATAAATCAAATAACTTTGATAAAATGAATAATGCATTTATTATTTTTACAATGATCAATTATGTTTTACAATACATAAAGCTTTGGGACATAAATCTCAATAATCTCCCACTTGAACTAGAGAAAATGGGATATGTCATGTAATCCTAAACCCTTTAGGTGACCTTCAAACACTTTAGCCGATAAGGTCTTTGTAAACGGATCGGCCAGGTTGTCTGCGGATGGAATCTGCGTACAGCGACATCTCCTTTTTGCACTATCTCCCTGATAAGGTGATAGTTTCTCTCAATATGCTTACCCCTCTTGTGGGTTCTTGGTTCTTTGGAGTTCGCCACTGCACAACTGTTATCACAATAAAGCGTGAACGGTTTATCCATATCTGGAACAACTTCCAGATCTGCTAAGAACTTACGGAGCCAGACTGTTTCCTTAGCTACTTCACAAGCTACTACATATTCAGCCTCCATGGTGGAGTCAGCAATACAAGATTGCTTTATGCTTCTCCATACTATAGCCCCACCACCTAGGGTGAACACTGATCCAGATGTTGATTTCCTAGAATCGAAATCCATCTGAAAATCAGAGTCTGTTTATCCTCTCAGAATCATATCTTGACTTGTATATACAAGCATATAATTTCTCATTCTCCGAAGATTCTTGAGAATATGTTTCACCGCTACCCAATGATCTAATCCTGGGTTGGATTGAAACATATTGACCACTCCCACTGCAAAATAGATGTCTGATCTCGTGCATAACATAACATACATAAGACTTCCAACTGTTGAAGCATATGGTATCTGTCTCATCTCCTCGACTCCTTGAGGTGTCTTAGGAGACTGTTCCTTAGACAAATGAATTCCATGCCTGAAAGGTAAATTACCTTTCTTGGAATTCTGCATACCAAATCGTATAAGAATCTTATCGATATAGGTTGCTTGAGACATTACTAAGAATCATTTCTTGCGATCCCGAATAATCTGGATCCCAAGTACATAACTCACCTCTTCTAAATCTTTCATTTGGAATTGGTTAGCTAGCCAGATTTTCACGTCTGATAATATCTTTACATCATTCCCAATGAGTAAAATATCATCAATGTATAACACAAGGAAACCACCTTCCCATCAATGATGCGCTTGTACACACAAGGCTCATTGATGTTCTGCTCAAAGTTATAAGACTTGATTGTAGTATCAAATCTTATGTTCCAAGATCTAGATGTTTGCTTAAGTCCATAAATGGACCTTTGCAACTTGCAAACTTTTTACTCTTGACCTTGGGTAATGAACCGTACCACTTAGACTACGTCTAGATAGCGTTCAAGTTTTCTTTCGACTTGAGATACCACTATGGATATATGAGTTATCCTCCACACTTTGATGGTAGTCACATCCCCGATCTATTTAGATCAGACCTCCGCCTATTCGTTGGGTGTGGACCGATGCTCATGATATCCTGTGTGTATCAAGAGAGGATTCGTCAGTCCTGTGTACAGGGCATAGCCATTCTGCATGTGTTTGCGATCTAGTAAATCCATGGCCATGGTATAACTTCGGAAGTCAATTCTAAGTGTTATTTAGAGATCGTAAATTGAAAGTCGACTATATTATACCGAAATGGTTTGACATTTTTATCTATATGCCAGGTATAATATGGATAGCCTGTGATGGAGGGATTATACGTATGCAATGACCTTGGCTTGCATAGTTTAGTGAGATTATCCGTGGTCGTCATAATCAATGAGTGGGTGGATTATGGACACGAAATTGGATTTCGTGACAGATAAACCTAAACGTAGAGAGTCCCACAATATGAAATGTACTCGTTGAGCACTTGGACAACGTGATATGAATAATAGAGATTATTCATAATACTTCATTGGATTGAGTGAGTTAATTCGAATCGTTTAATCGGTTAAACGATAACACATGCATTAGGGGATTTTGGCTAATCGTAATTATTATGTATTTGTATTTGTATTTGATACATAATACGATTAGATACACATTAATTATTCATCAAATAAGATTTTGACACATACCATAAATATATGTATTTGTTACTTATTGTAAATAAAAATACATATATAATAATAATTATATTAATTGATTATTTGGATATTTAATTGTTAAATGTTTAAATGATTGATTAAAAACTTTTTTCATAAATGTTATGAAATTTTTCCAATTATTATTGGTTCACATGACATGATTTTATTAAGATTAATGTGTGAATTTGATTTGCTAACATAAGTCTTACTTTATTTAATTTGATTAAATTTTCAATATGCCCAAAATACCCCTAAAAGTTGGCAATAACAAGTTAAAAAGGGGAAAAAAATTTCTCTTTCTTCAACCATCACCATTGCCGTGAGCCTCAAAGAAAAATGGGTCTCAAATTTGGTTTGAAGAATCCATGAAGAAATGAAAGAAAATCAAGAAAAATGGTTTAGGAAACAAGAGATTAAAGGTAATCTACTTTAACCCTAAGCTTGGAAATTCAGTTTCTTGTTTATTGATGATCTGGAAAGGTTATAGGGCTGAAACATTAGGGCTTTTGTGTTGGACTGTTATGACCCATAGCGTCACTATTTGTACAGATCATGGTGTTGTTGTACAAATTAACTATGTGACAAAGGAAATTGCTCTTTTATCATTTGAGATTAGATCACCAAGATGTATAAATGATGAAAGGTCCATATGATTAGTTCCTGGATTGAGATGATATGAGACAGTATCAATCCATAAAGGTTTAATCATTAAATATCCTTAGTCGTAGTATTATCGAGATTGGACATCGATAATGCGGAATAAACTAGTATTACACTTGTGCGCGTTGTGGGAGCATAACGACATAGTTCTCATATATTTGGGTATAGGATACTCATGCAAGTGTAGTAGGAGGTTGTGTTTTACCGATGGTACGGAAAACAGTTTTGCTCTGGATAGGCCCCATTCGGAATTCCATTGGTAGTATTACTATGTGTCTATGGAAGTCCGAATCAGGGTAGGTGTATTTGGTCTTAACCTGAGACTTGCACCGCTAATACTTGCGACAATCAATATACTTTGGTTTTGGTCGTCCATGGCTTTAACAGGTTCTGTGTACGCCTCTTCTGGGTATATTGAGAATCGTAGTGTATTGGGTGTGATGTCGAGATGGAAGTATCACTCCAGTAATAATGGAGATTATG
>SKCR01005626.1:0-25635 GCA_019454045.1 Zanthoxylum bungeanum | reverse complement strand
TTCCAAAGATTTTATGCTCTACTTATCTTGCTTAACTTTGGGCTTAAGGTATAATGAGTTATTTTATCAAATAAAGTAACCTATTTTTTATTCCCAATTTTGAAAATTAAATCATTTAAAATATTTTAATCCCAGATTATATTTTAAATATCCAACTTTTCAATTCTTTCTTGATTTTAATAGTCCAACTATTTAATCAATTTAATAGTACTATTATTATAATGATTACAATAATCCAATTATTTAATCAAGTATAATTTTAATATTGATTACTATAATCTAATTATAAAATCAACGATCATTTTAATTCAATTATATTGATTACTATAATCCAATTATAAAATCAACTATTGAATGAGTTTGTATATAGTCCAACTATATATATTTTTAAAACAACATAAAATATTAGTCCAACTAATACTTTTGATAAATATGACGTGTGATATTTGTTTGAGCGCGTATGGCGAGTAATTGAACGAATGTTGCAAATTCAATACTTACCTCCCACTATTTTTCGTCGAGCCTCTAACCCTCTGTTGAGTACTCGGGAAACCGTGTTTCCTAGTGGGCTAGGATCCTGTTAAATATCACACAATCTTGACTTTGGCCAACAAATTGTATGATAATTAACTAGGTAGATCTCGAAGATAATTGATCTAATCCAACTCCTAGATCCAGTAGGTGGACATCCAAGTCCCAAACATATATCTTATATATGTCTATACATCGAATGTATACCCTAACCTTTTTCCTCTGAATCAACTAGGCCTTGGCTTGGCACAACAAACCTAGTGATCCCAGTCAAGCTCGGACCCATTGACATGGAAGCTTCGTAATCAATGTCAATGGACAAGAAGTGGTCTTGACTTTGGCCAACAAACCACAACTTGGACACGACACCGATATGGAACAAAGCCTCGTAATTCAAGCACATCTTTGACGGACAAGGGCTTGACTTTGGCCAACAACCCCTACCAATCTCGGATCTTGAGCAAGAATTTCTCAATGGAAGGAAAATAAATGCTTGATATTTAACGAGGGTTTTTCGCGTGCAAATTGGCTACCAATTTAATTATCTATATTAAGGTCTCATCATCATACACCCTTAAACATGCATTCTAAATACATAATAAAGCGAGTATGAAATAAAATAATAATGATATGCGGATGGATACTTAACACATTGATCCTAGATCAATCTCTCCCTTTCTCACTCAACTAGCACTTGTACTACTTCTACCCGTTACACTACACTTCTAAAGAAACCTCATATATATAGAGGGGAATAGGTGAGAAGAGAATACAAAGAGAAAGAAGGTGATAAGGCTGGACACGCAGATCCAATAAATAAATCGAATTTATTACAATAATTTCTAAAATTGCCCACCCGACTAATATCCATCCGATATACATTATTCATTCACACAACCACGTATTCACATACATAAGCATGCTATCAATCAATCTAATCAAATTAATTAATCTGATAATTAAGTGATCATCCAATGTTCAAACAACGATTTGATTTTGTTCGAGTTAACTCGTTTTGCAAATAAGTACTTAAAGTACGAATTCATGAATTAAATTAAACTACATCATTAAATCTAATTTAATATGTATTTAATACTAATTCACTATTCAATTCTAAATTAATATTACACCTTTATTTAATAAAACCTTCTACGATTTAATTCCAAATTTAATCGTAACGCGTCTCAAAGACCGATTAATATCCAACATTAATTCAATTAAAGTCCATGGGCTTTTAATTGATTTCTTAAGGCGTGGACTTTGGTCAACTCGGGTCAAACCGATAACCAAAGTCCAATCCGGGATTTACCCCATAAGCCCATAAATCAATCTTGGCCCATTAGGCCCAATTGAACATTAAAGGTTCATTAGTTGTATTTGGCCTTTATGGTTAAGGTTTTGGGCCCAATTGGATCCAATCCACTTGGCCTAAACCCAACTTGATAAAATCAAGCCCAATAGGCCCAATTACATATTAAAGTCCAATTTCCAAAATTAGGCCCAATTAATTAAATATGACAAAATCCAATTTCATATTCAATTAAACTAAAGTGTATTACATGATTAATCAACTAAATCAATATTTCTAAAACACATATTAGTCCAATTAATCATGCTTAATTCATTATTACATGTCCAACATACAAATTGAAAAATCAAACCCATCTACATGCTACTAAGCTCTCGGCCAAGGAGGGATTTTGTGTCCGATTCGGTTTCAATCCAATCGAACCTACAATCGACATTAAATCACCATCCAATTTGATTACATACACATCCAATGTCATAAAATAAAAAATACCAAGACAATAAAGGGCATACACATTCGGCCAACACAAGGATTTTGGGGTTTTGTCCAATTCGAAATCCAATCCAATTCTATTCAAATTAACATCAACCTAAATGATTTCAACTCATCAAATGAATCATAAATCAAAAAAATTTCAAGAATCCCAAATACATACACATTCGGCCAAGGTGATAATTTTTGGGGATTTTATGTTCAATTCAAAATTCAATCTAATTGACTTCAAATTAACATCATCCATCAACATTACAACCCATCCAATGAATCAAAATGAAAAAATTCCAATTTCCAACACATCACACATTCGGCCAACACTTCCAATTTGGGCAAAATTGATCCAATCATATTTTGTTGAAATTGATCAAATCAATCTTCAATTAAGATCATTTAAACATGCTCAATTAATCAATTTAACCAAATCATGCTCAAAATCAAAATACCCAATATTAGTCACATATTCGGCCAGATGCAAAAATTTGGGGAAAATAATTCTAAATCATTTTTCAACAAATTGGTCCAACCAAAATGAAATTAAACATGTTATAAGCATACTTAAACAACCAATTAACTCAAATCATGCTCAACAAACATTTACCCAAATTTTAAGCCCTAAAATTTCATGCTTGCAACATTAGCTCTTGATGCCATTGTTGGTAAAAATCTAGGTCCCAAGATCAAACAAGACATGAAAATCGTGCATGAATACACCAAAGAAGATAGCGGAATACTTACATTGGTTGGTAGAGTCGATTTGAAGACCATTGAAGCCAAAATGCTCACTGTTTTGGCGCATGAACTGCAGCAGTCCACTCCCCACTGCCTTCTGTTTTTGAGCTGCGAAATGGAGCTTCCTTTCATCGTCGGACGATCTCGGCTCATGGTCGAACCTCCCTACCACCTTCGCAAGACATGTAAGTGTGCTAGCACTTGATTTCTCACCATGAAAAACCACTCTTGGCTTCCCTTTGTTCACGCCAAAATTGATTCCAAACCAGTCCATTTTTCTGTTTTTGGGCGTGAGAGAAGAGAGAATTTTTGAGAGAGATGATCTTGTGTTGAGTTAAAAGATTTTCAAAAAATCAATTTATATTTATGCCATAATGTTTATTAATAAATAATAAACTTATGACACAAAACATGCAATGGCTTAGAGTGTCAAACACTCAAACTCCATGCAAAACCATTGAGTGTATTGTACACAATCTTCATGCAATGCATTAGAATTAAATAATGCATAATATGACATGTGTCATGTGGGCCCCACACGTTTCCAAATGAAAGTGGGCCCACGTGCACTCACGCGTTCGGGTTCGATATTTCCGAAATACCGAGCTTACGTCGCGACGTTAATTAAATCGAATAATTACGGCTAGCGAAATTATTATTTACGTCGCTAACGAATTAATTCTAAATTAACTCGTTTGCCCGAATTAAAATCTAATTTTAATTCCGCGTCGAAATCTAATTTCGTTTAATATATCGAATATATTAATTTACCAATTAATTCCAAATTAATCGTTATCTCTCTCTAGACGATATTTTATCTTAGATAAAATATCTCCGTAATTAATCCTAAATTAATTTTCTCTCTCTTCTGTATAATCCCAGATTATTCAAGAGTGCAAGTTGTGCGTCATTGGTGGATTATCGGGAAGTGACCCATGAGATCTCCGGATGTATTGGCAGTAAATGCGGTCGTCGGAGTATCCGAATCACGTACGTACCAAGTACTACGTTCTACCGATTTACGAGACAAGGTCTGTTGGTTTCTATAATATGTCCCAAGAAAAGATTAAGCATACATGAAATACAACAACAAAGATATATATAAACATGAAGTATGGCGGAATCATACTTACAATGCTATGTTGATGAAGAAAATCAAACCAAATGGTAGCTCCAAGTGTGGGATGATTCGGCCAAGGAAGACAAGAAGTAGGAAGCTCCAAGCTTTGTGTATTCCTTGCTCTTTGATGGTTTCCCTATCACCTCTTTGATTCCTTGATGGCTAGCCTTGCATGTGAGAAGATGTTCCAAACAACAACCCTTTCTTCAAGCTTTTGGCAACCAAAATTGAAGAAGATGAAGACCAAAACTGCATGCAGTTTTCGGTCATGAAAGAGAGAGAGGAGAGAAAATTTCTTTGTTCTAATTGATTTTGATACCAAAAATCAATTTATATTTATGTCATAATATTTATTAAATAATAATAAATCTATGACACAAGCCATGCAAAGGCTTAGAGTGTCAAACACTCTAATTCCATGCATAACAATTGAGTGAATAATACACTATCACCATGCAATGCATTATCAATAAAATAATGCATATAATGACATGTGTCATGTGGGCCCCACACGTTTCCAAATGAAAGTGGGCCCACTAGCACTCACGCGTTCGGGTTCGATATTTCCGAAATACCGAACTTGCGTCGCGACGTTAATTAAATCGAATTTAAATAAATAATCGCTCCTAGCGAAATTATTATTTACGTCGCTTACGAATTAATTCTAAATTAACTCGTATGCCCGAATTAAAATCTAATTTTAATTTCGCGTCGAAATCGAATTTCAATTATTATATCGAATATAATAATTTTACTGATTAATTCCAAATTAATCGTTCTCTCTCTCTAAATAAGGCACTTTATCCGAGATAAAGTTTCTCCGCAATTAATCCAAGATTAATTAAGTCCGAATCAAATATCATAGGTGAATCTTCAGGAAGCGACCCAAGAGATCTCCGGATATGTTGGCAGTAATACGGTCGTCAGATAATCCGAACACGCACGTACCTCGTACTACGTTCTTACCGATTCACAAGACAAGGTTGGCTTCTACTAGCAAGCGCCATGCCTACCCAATTCTCCAGAAATATTCTTATAGGAATATAAGATCTATATCAAGCGTAGTATACCGTAGTATTGCGTACATCGATCCAGAATCGGATGATTACATGCTAGGCCTGGGGCTGGAGATGTGTCTGCCCCGTACGAAACATATATCGGACATCAAGCAACTAGTCTCTTTAAATCGGACAATCCTGACCTGGTCATATTGTCCCGACGGTTGCAACCTTTTATAGAGTGCTAGTTCTGTGTCCTGCGTGATCATCACCTCCATATGTTTGAAGCGATACTTCCATCTTGACATCACATCCAGTACACTACGATTCTCGATAAACCCAGAAGAGGTGTACACAGAACCGATTAAGGTCCCCAACCACCAAAACCAAAGTTTACCGATTGTCGCAAGTACTAGCGATGTAAGTCTCAGGTTAAGACATATACACCTACCCTGATGCGGCCTCCCATAGACACGCAGACATACTACCAATGGGATTCCGCGGGGTCTATCCAGAGCGAAGCTGTTTTCCGTACCATCGGTAAAACACAACCTCCTATCGCACTTGCATAAGTATCCAATACTTAATATATGAGAACTATGCTGTTGTGCCCTCACAACGTGCACAAGCGCAATACTAGTCTATTCTGCATTATCGATGTCCAGTCTCGATAATACTACGGCTAGGGATATTTAATGATTAAACCTTTAGGGACTGATACTGTCTCATATCATTCTCAGTCCAGGTACTAATCATATGGACTTTCGCCATTTATAAATCAAAGTAAATAATATTACAAAAACGGAAAAAGGCAATTTCATTATCACATAGTTAATTTTGTACAATAATACAATATCATTTACAAACAGTGACGCTATGGGACATAATGTCTAACAAGGTCGACTCCTAGCAAAGCACCAAGTCTACCTAATTCTCCGGACATATCCATTAAAGAATATTAAGATCTGTATCAAGCGTAGTATACTAATGTATTATGTATATCGGCCCAGTATCGGATAGTCACGTGCTAGGGCTGGGGCTGGATAAGTGTCTGCCCCGTCCGAAACACATATCGGATGTCTGGTAACTAGTCTCTATAATCGGATATTCATGACCTGGTCATAATATCACGATTGGATACGCATCTCTTAAGAGCACTAATACCGTATCCTGCGTGACATCATCTCCACTATGACTGGAGTGATACTTCCGTCTTGACATCACATCCAATACACTACGATTCTCAATATACCCGGCATTGGCGTACACAGAACCGGTTAGAGTCCTAGACGACCTCAACTAAAGTATATCGATTGTCGTAAGCATTAGTGATGCAAGTCTCAGGTTAAGACTATACACACCTACCTTGATTTCGGCCTCCCATAGACACATATTCATAATACCAATGGGATTCCGAGGGGTCTATCCAGAGCGAAGCTGTTTCCCGTACCATCGGTGAAACACGACCTCCTATCGCACTTGCATAAGCATCCAATACTTATCTATATGAGAACTATGCCGTTGTGCCCTCACAACGCACACAAGTGCAATACTAGCCTATTCTGCATTATCGATGTCCAGTCTCGATAATACTCCGGCTAGGGATATTTAATGATTAATCCTTCGGGGACTGATACTGTCTCATATCATTCTCAGTCCAGGAACTAATCATAGGGACCTCTCTTCATTTATATATCTAAGGTGATCTAATCACAAATGATGAGAGTGCAATTTCCTTGTCACATAGTTAATTTGCTACAACAACACAATGATCTGTGCAAATAGTGACGCTATGGGTCATATTATCCAACAATACATGGAATCCATTTCGGCCTTCATGGCCTCTTGCCATAAAGTGGATTGGATACCTTGTATCGCTTCCTCATACGTAGCCGGTTCAGTATCCTCAATAAGATTAATATCTACATGAGGTGAGATCAGGAATCCATACCTCTCAGGTATTACCCTGACTCTCTCTGACCTACGTAGTCCTTGTGTAATTGAAGATTGTGGTTCAGTCTCATCCTGGATGGACTGTTCATGTTCCGTTCTCGATTCATTGCCAGGAACAGTATCACTACGACTTTCATCGAGTTCTACTTTCCTCCCACTTGACACTGCATTTAGGAATTCCTTCTCAAGGAAAACCGCATGTAGAGCAACAAATACTTTGTTCTCTTGTGGGTAATAGAAGTAATATCCTTTGGTTTCCCTAGGATATCCAACAAATAGGCATTTATCTGATTTCGGTTCAAGTTTGGTACCTTCCAAACGTTTGACGTATGCCCAGCAACCCCAAATCTTCAGGAATGAGAAACCTGGTTTCTTTCCTGTCCATATCTCATATGGAGTCTGTTCAACAGACTTTGACGGAACCCTATTCAAAATAAGAATTGCACTTTCTAATGCATGTCCCCAGAAGGATATAGGTAGCTCAGTGCGACTCATCATCGACCTTACCATGTCAAGCAAGGTACGGTTTCTCCGTTCAGACACACCATTTAATTGTGGCGTTCCAGGAGGAGAGTCCATTGTGAAAGAATACCATATTCTTTCAAGTAATCTTGAAACTCATTACTTAAGTATTCGCCACCACGGTCCGACCGTAATGTCTTAATACTCTTGCCTGTTTGTTTTTCAACTTCGCGTCGAAACTCTTTGAATTTCTCAAAAGTTTCCGACTTGTGCATCATTAGATACACATAACCATAACGCGATGCATCATCCGTAAAGGTTACGAAGTATCGATATCCACCTCTAGCCTGGCTAGACATGGGCCCACAAACGTCACTATGAACGAGGGCTAACAGTTCAGTAGCGTTCACCTTTACCACTAAAAGGTGATTTAGGCATTTTGCCTAATAAACAAGATTCGCAGACGTCATATGAATTTGGATCAAATCCGTCCAAGTACCCACTCTTCGAAAGTGTGGATATGCGAGTCTTGTTGATGTGTCCCAGACGACAATGCCACAAATAAGTTTCTTCCTTTGGATTACTCATTTTGAGCCTTTTGTTTGTTATTTTACGTTTTGGAGATTATTTATATTCAAAATATAAAGACCATTATTTGCATCAGCAGTGCAAATTTCTTGCATCATCTTTATATAAATAACACCTGGTGTTTTTAAATACAAAAGTGTACCCATACTGGGTTAACAAAGATACAGAAATAATATTCCTAGTTAAACTAGGAACAAAATAACAGTCATTTAGTTTAAGTACATGCCCCGAGGGCAGTTCCAAAACAAAAGTGCCTACGGCCAAAACAGCAACAGAAGTTCCATTTCCAACTCGTAGATCTACCTCCCCCGAAGCCAGTTTCCTGCTATCATGCAGATCCTGCACATCAGTACAAATATGAGAACCACAGCCAGAATCAAAAATCCAATTTTTATTAAGACTAGAAGTAGTCATATTTATCTCAATAACAAACATACCTGAGGCCGGTGCCTTGCCCGCCTATATGTCCTCCTTGTGTCCCTTGTTCATGCGGCAGTCACGCTTCCAGTAACCTTTCTTGCCGCATTTCAGGCAAACATCTTGAGACTTGTCCCTTGGCTTCCCAGAAGCCTTTGTTGACTTGGCCTTGCCTTTGTTTCTAAGCTTTTTCTTCTTAACACCCCCAGTTGCCTTGAGCCCAGCTTTCAGCGTTTGAGATGTTGATGCAAAGTGCGCCTCATGCTTGTTGCCTTTCAGAAGCTCTTTCTCTGACTCTTGAGAATCGATAATAACTCTCCAAGAGTATCATCCGAATTCATCAATTTGTAGTTGATGACAATCTGTTTCCAAGTATCGGGTAGTGACTGTAGAAGTACATCTATAGACAGCTCAGCCTCCAAGACTATACCCATATTAGCCAATTCTTCAATATCGGCTATCATTTGAGTCCCATGGACTCAACAGAACTACCATCAGTCATACGGGAGCGAAAGATTTTCTTCACTAACTCATACCTCGCCATCCGCTTATTAGTGCGGTGAAGATCTTGCAATCTTGCCATCATATATAAGGATCCAAGTCCCTATTCTGGCGGCGAAAGTGTTGAGTCATTGAAGCAAACATGATCGACTGAGCCGTGTCACAATCATCACTGTGAGTTTTCCATAACTCCAGCTCAAGTGGCTCAGTGGGCTTAGGCCCGAGAGGTTTTTGTTGTTGGTTTCTATAATATGTCCCAAGGAAAGATTAAGCATTTGAAATACAATAAATGAATATATATATTTAACTTTGAAGTATGGCGGAATCATACTTACAATGCTTTGTTGATGAAGAAAATCAAACCAAAATGGAAGCTCCAAGTGTTGATTGATTCGGCCAAGAGGAGAAGAAGGTGGAAAGCTCCAAGCTTTGTGAATTCCTTGCTCTATGATGGTTTCCCTATCACCTCTTTTGATCCCTTGAAGGTGCTAGCCTTGCATGTGAGAAGATGTTCCAAACAACCACACTATCTTCAAGCTTTTGGCAACCAAAATGAAGAAGATGAAGACCAAAAACTGCATGCAGTTTTCGGCAATAAGAGAGAGAGAGAGAAGAGAGATTTTTCTTGTTGATTTTTGATACCAAAAATCAATTTATATTTATGCCATAATATTTAGTAAATAATAATAAATCTATGACACAAACCATGCAAAGGCTTAGAGTGTCAAACACTCAAATTCCATGCATAACAATTGAGTGCATTATACACTATCACCATGCAATGCATTATCAATAAAATAATACATATAATGACATGTGTCATGTGGGCCCCACACGTTTCCAAATGAAAGCGGGCCCACGTGCACTCACGCGTTCGGGTTCGATATTTCCGAAATACCGAACTTGCGTCGCGACGTTAATTAAATCGAATTTAAATAAATAATCGCGCCTAGCGAAATTATTATTTACGTCGCTAACGAATTAATTCTAAATTAACTCGTATGCCCGAATTAAAATCTAATTTTAATTTCGCGTCGAAATCGAATTTCAATTATTATATCGAATATAATAATTTTACTGATTAATTCCAAATTAATCGTTCTCTCTCTCTAAATAAGGCACTTTATCCGAGATAAAGTTTCTCCGCAATTAATCCAAGATTAATTAAGTTCGAATCAAATATCATAGGTGAATCTTCAGGAAGCGACCCAAGAGATCTCCGGATATGTTGGCAGTAAATATGGTCGTCGGATAATCCGAACACGCACGTACCTCGTACTACGTTCTTACCGATTCACAAGACAAGGTTGGCTTCTAGCAAAGCGCCATGCCTACCCAATTCTCCAGAAATATTCTTATAGGAATATAAGATCTATATCAAGCGTAGTATACCGTAGTATTGCGTACATCGATCGAGTATCGGATGATCACATGCTAGGCCTGGGGCTGGAGATGTGTCTGCCCCGTACGAAACATATATCGGACATCAAGCAACTAGTCTCTTTAAATCGGACAATCCTGACCTAGTCATATTGTCCCGACGGTTGCAACCTTTTATAGAGTACTAGTTCTGTGTCCTGCGTGATCATCACCTCCATATGTCTGAAGCGATACTTCCATCTTGACATCACATCCAGTACACTACGATTCTCGATAAACCCAGAAGAGGTGTACACAGAACCGGTTAAGGTCCCCAACCACCAAAACCAAAGTTTACCGATTGTCGCAAGTACTAGCGATGTAAGTCTCAGGTTAAGACCATATACACCTACCCTGATGCGGCCTCCCATAGACACCTAGACATACTACCAATGGGATTCCGCGGGGTCTATCCAGAGCGAAGCTGTTTTCCGTACCATCGGTAAAACACAACCTCCTATCACACTTGCATAAGTATCCAATACTTAAATATATGAGAACTATGCCGTTGTGCCCTCACAACGTGCACAAGCGCAATACTAGTCTATTCCGCATTATCGATGTCCAGTCTCGATAATACTACGGCTAGGGATATTTAATGATTAATCCTTCGTGGACTGATACTGTCTCATATCATCTCAATCCAGGAACTAATCATAGGGACCTCTCTTCATTTATATATCTATGGTGATCTAATCACAAACGATGAGAGTGCAATTTCCTTATTACATAGTTAATTTGCTACAACAACACAATGATCTGTGCAAATAGTGACGCTATGGGTCATATATCCAACAATCTCCCACTTGGCACGTAGCGAGTCACTCAAGTGTCCTACACTCGAACTATGTACAATTCGCTCAAATTGCTGAGGAAAGGTTTTCGTCAGCGGATTTGCTTAATTATCATCTGACGCGATTTACACTATCATCACATCGCCACGATGTATGATCCGAACGAATCAGATGATACAGAAGTATATATCTGGATCGTTGATGAGACCTTTAATTCCTTAGCCTATGCTGACGCCTAGCTCAGCTGCTAACAGAACTTTATCTAATCTTATTAGATTTATTTTCGACCCAGATGGTCTTCTATTGCTGCCTCAGCTGCAGCAATGATCCGCATTTGTTGTTTATTCGGCAACAGTTATCTTGCTAGGAAGATTTCCAGCTCACTGTCCCTGTTATTCAAACTTTATAGTACCGTAGTATTTAATCGTTTGGAAAATTGCAGTGGTGATCCCAGTCACTTCAAGTTCTCCTTCTCCATAGTTTAAGATAACATCTTTAGTTCTCAGAGATACTAACAGATGTTCTTAACTTCAATCCAGTGACTATCACTAGGATTGACCCGATTGTGACTCCATATGCTCAAAGCATATGAGACACCAATACAAGTACATTTTAAATGTACAATTTCTCAGAGAGTGTTAACAACTCAAAATCTATTCCAGTAGATCTTTATTCCTTGAATAAAGGTTGTTACTCCCCAGAATTCTACGGAGAATTTCTATGAAAGAATATTTATGAAAAACAAGCTTTCACCAATTGTTTTATGAAAAAAAAGGTTGTTACTCCCCAGTCACTTTGGGATATGTTGTTAGACAGTAATGTCCCATAGCGTCACTATTTTGTAAATGATATTGTATTATTGTACAAAATTAACTATGTAGTAATGAAATTGCCTTTTACCGTTTTGTAATTTATTTACTTTGATATATAAATGGTAAAAGTCCCTATGATTAGTTCCGGATTGAGATGATATGAGACAGTATCAATCCATAAAGGTTTAATCATTAAATATCCCTAGTCGTAGTATTATCGAGACTGGACATCGATAATGCGGAATAGACTAGTACTGCACTCGTGCATGTTGTGAGGGCACAACGGCATAGTTCTCATATATTTAAGTATAGGATACTTATGCAAGTGCGGTAGGAGGTTGTGTTTTACCGATGGTACGGAAAACAGCTTCGCTCTGGATAGACCCCGCGGAATCCCATTGGTAGTATGTCTGCGTGTCTATGGGAGTCCGCTTCAGGGTAGGTGCATATGATCTTAACCTGAGATTTGCATCGCTAGTACTTACGACAATCGGTAAAATTTAGGTTTGGTGGTCCAGGGCTTTAACGAGTTCTGTGTATACCTCTTCTGGGTTTATCGAGAATCGTAGTGTATTGGATGTGATATCAAGATGGAAGTATCACTTCAGACATATGGAGATGATGATCGCGAGGGATTCAGAACTAGTACTCTATAATGGTTGCAACCATCGGGATAATATGACTAGGTCAGGATTATCCGATTCAAAGAGACTGGTTGCTTGACATCCGATATGTGTTTCGGACGGGGCAGACACTTATCCAGCCCCAGCCTAGCATGTGATCATCCGATACTGGTTCGATATACACTATACTACGGTATACTACGCCTGTTATAGATCTAATATTCCAGTAAGAATATTTCTAGAGAATTGGGTAGGCATGGCGTTTTGCTAGAAGCTAACCTTGTCTTGTAAATCGGTAAAAGCGTAGTACTTGGTACGTACGTGTTCGGATAGTTCGACAACCGGATTTACTGCCAACATATCTAGAGGTCTCTTGGGTCGCTTCCCGAAGATTCACCGATGACGTATGATTCAAACTCGATTAATCTTGGATTAATTACGGAGAGAGACTTTATCTTGGATAAAGTACTGTATAAAGAGAGAGATCGATTAATTTAGAATTAATCGTAAAATTATTATATTCGATATAATAAACGGAATTCGATTCCGACGCGAAATTGAAATTAGATTTTATTCGGGCAAACGAATTAATTTAGAATTAATTCGTTAGCGACGTAAATAATAAATTCGCTAGGCGTAATTATTTATTTAAATTCGATTTAATTAACGTCGCGACGTAAGCTCGATATTTCGGAAATATCGAACCCGAACGCGTGAGTGCAAGTGGGCCCACTTTCATTTGGAAACGTGTGGGGCCCACATGACACTTGTCATTATTTGTATTTTTTAATCAAGATGCAATGCATGAAGATAGTGTACAAAGCACTCAAAGATAATGCATGGAAATTGAGTGTTAGACACTCTAAGTCTTTGCATGGCTTGTGTTATATTTATATTATTATTTAATATAATTATAACATATATAAATTGATTTTTTGAAACAAAAAATCAGATCTTGCTCTCTCCCTCTCTTGACCGAAACCAGTGAACTGTTTTTGGCTCTCCTTCTTCTTCCATTTTAAGAAAACTTTGTGAAGAAAGTGTACAAGTTTGGAACTTTAATACATATCTTTGGCTAGCACCATCAAGGGATCATACAAGGTGATATGGGAAACTCATCTTAGAGCTTGGAAGGATCAAATTCAAGCTTGGAGCTTCTCTTCACTGCTTGGCCGAAATCTTCACTGCTCAAAGGAGGATTTTGCTTCATCCATTGCATCCACATTTGGTGATTTGTGAGTATTGTTTCCGCCATTACTTCAATCTAATTCATTCTTATATATATCTTGCTTGGTTTTTGATCTTGGGATATGGTTATTAGATTTCCAACATATGTCAATTATCCTTTTAAATATTTCAGAAACCTTAGGCGAAGCCTTGGGTTTTTAGAATATCGAAACAATGTGCACCTCGTGCTACATGCCCAATTGCAAACTTTGACTTTTCACCTCTAGAATAGTCAATTAATTCTCCAAGAATTATTATTGTAATTTTAATACTTATTTAATCTAAACATAGATTTTTTGACAAGTATATTAAATTAAGCACTAAAGTCATCATCACATAAATCTTCAAAGATTTTATGCTCTACTTATTTTGCTTAATTTTGGGCTTAAGGTATAATAAGTTATTTTATCAAATAAAGTAACCTATTATTTATTCCCAATTTGAAATTAAATCATTTAAAATATTTTAATCCCAGATTATATTTTAAATATTCAACTTCAATTCAATTTTATCTTGATTACAATAGTCCAACTATTTAATCAACGATTAGTGGTACTATATATATTATAATGATTATAATAGTCCAACTATATAATCAAATATAATCCAAATTAATTAACCTTAATTACATTGATTACTATAATCCAATTATAAAATCAACTGTAACCTGAAATTAATTAATTCAAATATATTGATTAATATAATCCAATTATATATAATCAAGTATAATACAGTCCAACTGTTTTATTAAAACAACATTAAATATTAGTCCAACTAATACTTTTAATATATGACGAGTGATATTTGTTTGAGCGCGTATGGCGAGTAATTGAACGAATATGGCAAATTCAATTCTTGCCTCCCACTATTTTTCGTCGAGCCTCTAACCCTCTGTCGAGTACTCGGGAAACCGTGTATCCTAGTGGGCTAGGATCCCGTTAAATATCACACAATCTTTACTTTGGCCAACAAATTGTATGATAATTAACTAGGTAGATCTCTAAGATCAATTGGATCTCATCCAACTCCTAGATCCGGTAGGTGGACATCCAAGTCCGAAACATATATCTTATATATGCCTATATATCCAATATATAGCCTAACCTTTTTCCTCTGAATCAACTAGGCCTTGGCTTTGGCACAACAAACGTGATGATCCCAGTCCAGCGCGGACCCATTGACCATGGAAGCTTCGTAATCAATGTCGATGGACAAGAAGTGGTCTTGACTTTGGCCAACAAACCACAACTTGGACAAGACAACAATATGGAACAAAGCCTCGTGATTCAAACACATCTTCGACGGACAGGGGCTTGACTTTGGCCAACAACCCATGCCAATCTCGGATCTTGAGTAAGAATCACTCAATGGAAGGAAAAGACGCATGATATTTGATGAGGGCTTTTCGCGTGCAAATTGGCTACCAATTTCATTATCTTTGTTAAGGTCTCATCATCATACACCCTTAAACATGCATTCTAAATACATAATAAAGCGAGTATGAAAATAAATAATAATGATATGCGGATGGATACTTAACACATTGATCCTATATCAAATCTCTCCCTTTCTCACTCAAGCTAGCACTTGTATTACTTCTACCCGTTACACTACACTTCTAAGAAACCTCATTTACATTGAGGGGAATAGGTGAGAAGAGAATACAAAGAGAATATAGGTGATAAGGCTGGACACGCAGGTCCAATTTAATAAATCGAATTTATTACAACAATTTCCAAAATTGCCCCCACCGACTAATAACCATCCGATATACATTATTCATTCATCACAACCACGTATTCACACATAAGCATGCTATCAATCAATCTAATCAAATTAATTAATCTGATAATTATGTGATCATCCAATGTTCAAACAACGATTTGATTTTGCTCGAGTCAAACTCATTTTTGCGAATAAGTACTCAAAGTACGAATTCATGAATTAAATTAAACTACATCATTAAATCCAATTTAACATGTATTTAATACTAATTCACTATTCAATTCCAAATTAAATATTACACTTTATTTAATAAACCTTTAACGACTTAAATTCAAAATTTAACCGCTTCGGGACTCAAAGCCCGATTAACGTCCAACGTCAATTCAATTCAAGTCTAATGGGCTTTAAT
The DNA here is from genome assembly GCA_019454045.1 of Zanthoxylum bungeanum. NCBI lineage: Eukaryota > Viridiplantae > Streptophyta > Magnoliopsida > Sapindales > Rutaceae > Zanthoxylum > Zanthoxylum bungeanum. The sequence goes on along the minus strand of SKCR01005626.1, from coordinate 9,523 downwards.
TAATTTCTTTAAGGCGTGGGCTTCGGCAACCAAAGCCCAATCAAGGAGTAACCCCATAAGCCTAGAAATCAATTTAGGCCCATTAGGCCCAATTAAACTTTAAAGGTTTATAAGTTGCATTGGGCTTAACGGAAGTGGCTTTGGGCCAAATTGGATCCAATCTATTTGGCCTAAATCCAACTTTGTACAACAAAGCCCAATAAGCCCATTTACAACATAATAAGCCCAAATCCAATTTAAGGCTTAAATAAATAAATTACATGAATCCAATTCCGCAATTTAATTACCTAAAGTGCATTACATGATTAATCACCCAAATCAATATTTCCAAAACATGAAATTAGTCCAATTAATCATGCTCATTATCATCATCACATGTCCAACACATAAATGAAAAAATCAAACCCATTACATGCTTTTAAGTCTCGGCCAAGGAGGGATTTTGTGTCCGATTTGGTTTCAATCCAATCGAACCCACAATCGACATTAAATCAACATCCAATTTGATTTCATACACATCCAATGTCACAAAATCAAAATCACCAAGACATTAGGGCATTAAGTCCAATTCGGCCAACATGATTAATTTGGGGATTTATGTTCAAATCAAAATCCAATCCAATTAGTTTCAAATTAACATCATCCTACATGATTCTAACTCATCCAATGAATCAAAAATCCAAAATCCAAAATTTCCAAAATTCCCAATACATTCGGCCAACATAACTTTTTGGGGAAAATTATTCCAAATCAATTTTCATGAAATTGATCCAATCAACTTTCAATACAAACACATTTAAGCATATTCATCAATCCAATTTCACAAAATCATGCTCAAATTCAATTTGCCCAAATTTTAAGCCCTAAAATTTTCATGCTCAAACCTAGGCTCTTGATGCCATTGTTGGTTTCTATTAAGGTCCCGGATCGATTATAAGCATGAAAAACATTACGAATACATATCGACAAAGTTGCGGAATACTCACATCGATCGATTGAGACGATTTGAAGACGAATGAAGCCAAAAACGCTCACTGGTTTGGCGCCCTGCTATGCAGAATTCTTCACTGGTTTGGGCAGTTTCGGATCTCATTTTGAAGCTCCAAACTTCATCGAATGGATCCCGCCTCATGGGTGAACCTCCTTAACACCTTCGCAAGTCCCGTAAGTGTGCTAGCACTTGAGTTTTTGCCACAAAAACTCACTCATTCTTCCCTTGAAGCTCACGGCAGTGAGCTGTGTAGAAGAGGAGAGAAGTGCCCCTTGGGCGTGAATTGTGAGAGAGAAATGGAGGAGAGAAAAATGTATATTAGTTGCCAAAATGATTTTCCAAAAACCTTTATATATTTTTCAAGAAAATACATTAAACAATTACCAAATAATTCATCAAATAATTAAAATGGTAAAAGTCTCAACAACTAACACTATTTCATCTACTTCCATCAACTATTCATTTCATTTTATCAAAGTGACATGTAGTCAATCAATCAATCAATCACATCAATCAATCACATCACTCAAAGTGACATTTGATTTGATGCTTGATGTGACGAATGATTTGACGCTTGATGTGACTTGCGTCGCCGCACTCGAATTCGAAATACGAATGCGCTCGCAATCACACTCGGGCTCGGTTTCGCTAATTCCTAATTAGCGAGTTTTCCGTCGCGTCGTAATTAAATGATTACGCCTAGCGAATTCACTATTCACGTCGCTAACGAATTAATTCCAAATAATTCGTTCGCCCGAATTAAAATCCAATTTCAATTCCGCGTCGAAATCTAATTTCGTTTAATATATCGATATATTAATTTACCGATTAATTCCAAATTAATCATTCTCTCTCTTTAGACGATATTTTATCCTAGATAAAATATCTCGGTAATTAATCCTAGATTAATTTTCTCTTTCTTCTATATAATCCCAGATTATTAATGAGTGTGAGTTATGCGTCATCAGTGTATTATTGGGAAGCGACCCATGAGATCCCCGGATAATTCGACAGTAAATACGGTCGTCGGAATATCCGAATCACGTACGTACCAAGTACTACGTTCTACCGATTTACGAGACAAGATCGGCTTCTAGCAAAGCACGAAGTCTATCCAATTCTCCGGTCATATTCATCTAAGAATATTTAAGATCTATATCAAGCGTAGTATACCAAGTATCGTGTATATCGGTCCAGTATCGGATAGTCACGTGCTAGGGCTGGGGCTGGATAAGTGTCTGCCCCGTCCGAAGCACATATCGGATGTCTGGTAACTAGTCTCTATAATCGGATATACATGACCTTGTCATAATATCCCGATGGCCGGCCAGCACTTAAGAGCACTAATACCGTATCCTGCGTGACATCATCTCCACTATGACTGGAGTGATACTTCCGTCTTGACATCACACCCAACACTCTACGATTCTCAATATACCCAGCATTGGCGTACATAGAACCGGTTAGAGTCCTGGACGACCTCAACTAAAGCATATTGATTGTCGTAAGTATTAGCGGTGCAAGTCTCAGGTTAAGACCATACACACCTACCCTGATGTCGAACTCCCATAGACACATAGTCATAATACCAATGGGATTCCGAGGGGTCTATCCAGAGCGAAGCTGTTTCCCGTACCATCGGTGAAACACAACCTCCTATCGCACTTGCATGAGTATCCAATACCCAAATATATGAGAACTATGCCGTTGTGCCCTCACAACGCGCACAAGTGCAATACTAGCCTATTCCGCATTATCGATGTCCAGTCTCGATAATACTCCGGCTAGGGATATTTAATGATTAATCCTTCGGGGACTGATACTGTCTCATATCATTCTCAGTCCAGGAACTAATCATAGGGACCTCTCTCATTTATATATCTTAGGTGATCTAATCACGAATGATGAGAGTGCAATTCCTTGTCACATAGTTAATTTGTACAACAACACTATGATCTGTACAAATAGTGACGCTATGGGTCATATTATCCAACAATTCAAAGGTGATAGGGAAACCCTTTCATGAGCATGGAATCCACACTCAAATCTTGGAGCTTGAAGATCAAGACAATGAGCACAAAGGATGCCTTGGCCGAACCTAGGAGGAAAAGCTTGAAGAAATTTTTGTTGTTCAACGCATCACAAAATATGTTCTTTGTAAGCATGATTCCGCCATACTTCTTTATTGTATTCACATTATTTTCATAGCTTGAATGATCTTGGGACTATAGTAGAAACCAACATTTTGCCCTTGGTGCTAGCCTAAGCAAATACCTCAAAACTTTTAACTTGAGATTCCTCTAGTCAATTAGACTTAAGGATCCTCAAAATCAGTGGCTTACTCTTAAACTTTAGAGTTGCTCACTTATATAAACCCAAGATATGAAAGGTTTTGGTGTAAGAATTTGTAAAGAATTCTTTGGGTTTATATAGGTGCTCCAAAAAGAAAACAAAATTAATTAAGAATCCGATGGGGATAAATGCTAATTAAATCTTAGCCATTGGATCTTAATATAGTGGTTTAATGAGATTATAAAAACCCTAATAAGAGTTTGGGCTGAATTGGAATTCAAAACAAATAAAAATAAAATAAAATAAAAACGCAGATTATTTATTTATTTATTTATTTTCTTATTCATTTTTCCAATTCCCAAAGTGCCCCTATCGTCATTCACCAATCCATAAGCCACTTTGGAACCTCATAAATGATCTGTTCAATATTTAAACACATTGAACCATTTATGAACAATTCCTACAGCAATCATATATGCTGTTAAATTTGTATGCGCATGTTAACCATTGATTTCGACTTTGTTGTGTGTGACCTTTTGGCTTCCCCTCAAGTTGGACATGAAATGAATCGTGATAATTTAATTGAACATAAATTATCCTCCGATCAGATGGTCGTTCGATTTCATTGACCAAGGTTGACATCTAGCAACATGCCAAGGCCCCCAAATGAGAAGGAAAGATATATACACATTCTGTATGTGATTACATATGATACGGTCCATCGCCTCACTGTATCCCCACCATTGACCTAGGGTATGGAAAGTGTATACCTATATAGTCAAAGGTATGATGTTGATGGTGTCATAAATCGTGCTAACCCAAGAATCTTACATGATTCTTCTGATGTGGCCACGGTCTCAAACACTGATCACACATATCAACCCGCGAACTGGAATACTACTCTTATAAGAAAATATTATCCGAGAAAGTGGCGATTCTCTGTTGTATCTTTACAAACTTCATATGTTTCAACAAATGACCCAATCATACCCTTATGATCGGATCTTTTGAACCGGGGAAGGAGAATGTCAAAGTCATTGATCACCACATAAAATTGTAAACACCTCAAGTCTAAGGACTAGTCATACAATCGATACATGAAAGTTCTCACAGACACATGGGATAAACACTCCATGTGAAAACTTTCGGCGAGCAGTTCAATGGACACGAGCAACTCATGCATCCATGTCATACACCAAGCGGACGGATCTCTGCTGGTAGCCTATGAGATCGGCTACCCCACTTAAGGGCGGATCATATCATCATGCTAGTCTCTCCGCGTTGTGAATGCCCAGATTATTCACAAAACTATGACTAAGAACATTTGCGAGTAATGATTCTCATAAGGCGTGGAAGCCATTATCTTATTACTCTAAGGGCTTTATTACATTGTTTGATGATTCATATAATTTATGTAAGACACATATAATAAAGATTTTCATTTTATTAATTAATGAAAATATTGCAAATACATGTACATATAGCCCATCCATAAGTTGGGTATAGGGCATATCCCTAACATTATTCTAATGCAACATATGGGCCATAATCAAGAATTAGGATGAGTTATCCTGAGTAAAAGCCCAACAAGAAATCTATATTTTGGCCCAAGTCCTTTTTCTTTCTAGAAAACACATACATTCAAGATTTCTCTAGAATTATTTAAGCATATTTTATAGATAAATTAAGAAACCCTCACTTTGCCCACCACCCCCCCCCCCCCCAAGCCGAAAAAAACTGAAGAGAGAAGAAGAAGAAGAAGAGAGAAGACTTTTATTTTCCTTTGCAATAATTCCAAGATAATCTAGACCAATCCATCACCAAATCAAGTTTAGGAAGAAGGAAATAAGGACTTCAGCACTTATTTGGGGGTAAATTGTCATTGTTTGAGGTAAGAGAATTTGACCCAAATCTTAATACATTGACTTTTGATGATTTAATGATTGTGGTTATGTGCTATCTTGAATTTGATGATGATTGGATGATTATTGAGTTAAGAATGTAATGCTTTGTGAAACCCCCAAATTTAGGAATCCCTAAACATTGAACTAAATTGGGTCTAGGGAATGGATGTTATGAAAATGTTAGAAGGAAATTTTGAGGATGATTTGTATACTTTTATTGTTTTGGAATGAGTGGTGTTATAGAATTTGAGAGTGAAGATGGAAAATTGGTGTAGGCCCTAAAAATGAGCTAGCGTCGAGAAGCAAAGCCCTTGGAGTCGCGACTCGAAATAGAGGATACTATCTGCCCAGTTCTGCCCGTGTGAGCATCGCAACGCTCATGGACCGGAGTCGTAACATAGAAATAGAGGATGCTTACTGCCTTGATTTTGAATTTATGCGAGTCGCGATGCCAAGTATTTAGCGTCGCGATGCGTATGGGAGTCGCGACTCCCAGCCCTTCGCGTCGTGACACGTAACCATCACATGCTCACTGCATCGGCTAATTTTAGGAGTGTCGCGACGCCACTGGGCCAGTGTCGCGACGAGTGACCTAATTTTTCCAGGATCAGTTTTATCCATTTCAGTTTCACCCTAAGACGTTAGAGGGTATCCTAAAGGTCTCGTGTTAGAGTATGTACATGCATTAAATTTTATTTCTTATCAATTGCAAGGGAACTAATGATTTCTTTGACATTAGATCGATGTCAAGGCACTCAAAGATCACATACGCCAGGAACCACACTAGACTTGTCGTAGCATTATAAGTGGAGCACTTATTTCAAGTTGTTATGTTTTTAAATTAGAGATTTCTATTTCCTTGATTTTAGATGAGTTTTATCAAAAGTTTACTAAAGCACTGATTTCAATTGACTTGAGATGTTTTGATGATAATAATGATAAAAAAGTAAGAATTTATGATCTTAGAGGCATGAGGGAAAAACCCACCTCAGATGGTAACTTGGAATTGACTGATATGGAATTGACGGACACAGACGATGTGTGCACATGTAGCTCAAGACTAAGGGGACGGTGATACGTAACGCCCCTAGATCATAGATATCAGGGTTAGGGGGAGGCGAGACGTAACGCCCCTAGACCCCAGAATCAAGGACAAGATAGTGGCGTGCATTGGGGGATGGCGATACTTAACACCCCAATGGCATGGATTTTCACAATTGGCTCCAGATTAGTGGATTGGGGGACGACGATACATAACGCCCCCATACGTCAGAGTTTGTTTTTAGATCTTTAGAGATTTTCAGACATATGATTTTATGAAATGCTTTTTCATATATGTTTTGAAAGGAATACATGATCTCAGACTTATGAATTCAAAAAAATAGTTAATTGTTAGGAGCTTTCGATATAGTATTTCTAACATTGTTTTCTGGTTTTACAGTTTCACTCCCTCAGTTCCTTATGACCTCCCCCCACTCTCCAGTTTTGCAGGATCTTTTAGCTGGTGAGTCATAGCCATCTTTTGGAGACATGGATTGGGGACAGAAGCAGCACTGCAGTCAGTAGTCATAGCAGTCCATCATGTCAGTTCTACATTCATGTAGAATATAGCTTGAGGTTTAATTTCTTTTGATATATGTCATGTATATGATTGTATGGACTACTCAGTTTATGTATGATTTCTTGTGGTTTATATAATAAAACAATTTACAAAATGTGTGTTTGTCTATTAAAAAGATGAAGAGTTATGAAGTCAAGAAAACATATATCTTTATAATTCAGTCAGTGGCTTAGGTGGCAGTGGGATCTGTCATCTGCAGGCAACCTCCCATATTGGGGATGTTAAAAGTTGGTATCCTAGCATGGTTTATGGGGATAGTGACTGCAGTGAGATAGTAGTAGTGTCTTATATATATAGTATAAATGGGGTACTAATATATGAGAGGCTGTCTTTTTGGTATCCTTGTCCCGAGTTATGTCTTATTCTTTTACCCTTAATTTCCTAATAAATTGATTGATATTTTCCTATTCCGTTCATTTAACTGATATTATGCCGCATAAAGGTATAACCGAAGTCAGAGGTAGACCAATGCGCGGTAGAGCACTCCATGATGTAGATGTTAGACATTATGACCCATAGCGTCACTGTTTTGTAAATGATATTGTATTATTGTACAAAATTAACTATGTGATAATGAAATTGCCTTTTGCCGTTTTGTAATTTATTTACTTTGATATAGAAATGGCGAAAGTCCATATGATTAATTCCGTATTGAGATGATATGAGACAGTATCAATACATAAAGGTTTAAATCATTAAATATCCCTAGTCGGAGTATTTATCGAGATCGGACATCGATAATGCGGAATAGACTAGTATTGCACTTGTGCATGTTGTGAGGGCACAACGGCATAGTTCTCATATATTTAAGTATAGGATACTTATGCAAGTGCGATAGGAGGTTGTGTTTTACCGATGGTACGGAAAACAAAGCTTCGCTCTGGATAGACCCCGCGGAATCCCATTGGTAGTATGTCTGCGTGTCTATGGGAGGCCGCATCAGGGTAGGTGTATATGGTCTTAACTGAGACTTGCATCGCTAGTACTTGTGACAATAGGTAAACTTTGGTTTTGGTGGTTGGGGGACCTTAACTGGTTCTGTGTCACCTCTTCTGGGTTTATCAGGAATCGTAGTGCACTGGGTGTGATGTCAAAATGGAAGTGTCACTTCAGACATATGGAGTTGATGATCACCAGGATACAGAACTAGTGCTCTATAAAAGGTTGCAACCGTCGGGACAATATGACTAGGTCAGTATTGCCCGATTTAAAGAGACTAGTTTCTTGATGTCCGATATATGTTTCGTACGGGGCAGACACATTTCCAGCCCCAGGCCTAACATGTGATCGTCCGATACTGGATCGATGTACGCAATACTACGGTATACTACGCTTGATATAGATCTAATATTCCAGTAAGAATATTTCTGGAGAATTGGGTAGGCATGGCGCTTTGCTAGAAGCCAACCTTGTCTTGTAAATCGGTAAAAACGTAGTACGAGTAAGTACGTGTTTGGATTATCCAACGACCGTATTTGCCAACATATCCGGAGATCTCTTGGGTCGCTTCCTGAAGATTCACCTATGATGTTTGATTCGAACTTTATTAATCTTGGATTAATAACGGAGAAACTTTATCTTGGATAAAATGCCTTATTAGGAGAGAGAGAGAGATCGATTAATCTGGAATTAATCGATAAAATAATATATTCGATATATTATTAAACGAAATTAGATTTCGACGCGGAATTAAAATCGGATTTTAATTCGGGCAAACGAATTAATTTAGAATTAATTCATTAGCGAACTGAATAGTAATTTCGCAAGGCGTAATTATTTAATTCACCTCGCGACGAAAATTCGTTAATTTGGAATTAACGAAACCGAGCCCGAAAGTGCTTGCGGACACATTCGTATTTTGAATCGAGTGATATCCGCAAATCACATCGCGATATCTCATTACTTAATACGAATAGATAGTGAATGTATCTTGTCACTTTGAGGGATGATGCATTGTCTCTAATCTCAAAGTATGGTAATGATAGCAAATGATGGATTCATTTTGGAGGGAAAGCCATGCACGGTTTTGGAAGGATTTTTTGCATTAAAAATTCTTTTGGTATTAGATATCACTTCACTTTTCATTTTTCCTTGGTCATATCACGTTTTTTGGGCATGCAAAGGAAACAAAATCTAAAGTGAAACACTCTCCTCTCTTCCTCTCTTGCTCACGCCGTGAGCTGCACCAACAAGGCAGAAAATTGTTTTCTCATTCTCCCTTTTTCTAGCAAATCAAGAATCAAAGGAGAGTGATAGGGAAACCACCTTGGAGCTTGGAATACACAAAGCTTGGAGCTTTCAACTCTTTCTCCTCTTGGCCGAAACTTCAAGGATCTTGGAGCTTCAACCTTTGTTCATATTTTCATCACAAAAGCTTTGTAAGTATGATTCCGCCATGCTTCAAGTTTATTATATATATTCATTTTGTTGTATTTCATAAGCTTATCTTTCCTTGGGACTAATTATAGTAACCAACAATGGTATCATTGAGCTATGTTAAGCATGAAATACATTAGGTTAAAATTTGGTAAAATTGATTGAAGCATGTTCTTGTGAAATTTGATGAATGAGTATGCTTACATGTATATAGAATGATATTATATGGAATCAATTTTATGAAAAATGCATTGGATGATTTTTCCCCAAAAATGTAACCTTGGCCGAATGGGTATGAACATTGGATGTGTGGAATTTTTTGTGTACAAGATCATTGGA
>SKCR01005625.1:0-25667 GCA_019454045.1 Zanthoxylum bungeanum | reverse complement strand
AAACATCATCCAAGCATACTTAATCAAACAATTTCATCAAATCATGCTCAAATTGAATTTACCCAATTTTACCCTAATTCAAGTTTCTTTCTCAAATGGCTCTGATACCATTGTTGGGTTTCTATTAGGTCCCAAGGATCAAATCAAGTAAAGAAACTCATGTGAGAATACTCAAGAAGTTGCAAAATACTTACAATGATCAGTTGAACGATGCGATGAACACAAGCCCTTGCTCCATTGAAGCTCACGGCTTTTGTAGAAATTTGGCCTCCAAATTTTCGGTCATGTCCTCCTCCAAGCTCCAAGCTTTGGTTAGTGATTCCATGCCCACGGGTGGGTTTCCCTATCACATTCGTATGTCCTCTTTGGTGTGCTAGCACTTGGTGATTTTTTCCACAAAAACCACCATTTCCTTTTCCTTCTTTCTCGGCAAACTGCAGAACCAGAAGAGAAGAATAGCCCAAATGGGCGTGAGAGAGATGAAGAGTAAGAAAGAGAGAGTGTTAGTTGGTTGTTGGCAAAAGTGTAACTAATACACAAAATTAATATCCAAAATTAATTACTCATTTTCTCTTTCCAAAAGTCAAGCATTAAAGCTTGCCAACTACCACCATCAATCATAATGACATGTTGTCAAATCACTCAAAGTGACTAGACATCACATCAATCGATTGACGAATGATTTGATGCTTGATGTGACTTGCGGGCCGCACTCGAATTCGAAATGCGAATGTGCTCGCAAACACTCCCGGGCTCGGGTTCGCTAATTCCAAATTAACGAATTTTCCGTTGCGACGTAATTAACTGATTATGCCTAGCGAAATCACTATTCACGTCGTTAACGAATTAATTCTAAATTAACTCGTTCGCCCGAATTAAAATCTAATTTTAATTCCGCACCGAAATCCAATTTCGTTTAATATATCGAATATATTAATTTATCGATTAATTCCAAATTAATCATTTTCTCTCTTTGAATGATATTTTATCCCAGATAAAATATCTCTGTAATTAATCCCAGATTAATTTTCTCTCTCATCATTAATTAATCCCAGATTAATAAAGTGCGAGTCATACGTCATTGGTAAATCTTCGGGAAGCGACCCATGAGATCCCCAGATATGTTGGCAGTAAATTCGGTTGTCGGACTATCCGAACACGTAAGTACCTAGTACTACGTTTATACCGATTTACAAGACAAGGTTGGCTTCTAGCAAAGCGCTATGCCTACTTAATTCTCTAGAAATATCCTTACAGGAATATAGTGATCTATATCAGGCGTAGTATACGTAGTATTGCATATTTCGATCCAGTATCAGATGTCACGTGCTAGGCCTAGGGCTGGAATTGTGTATGCCCCGTACGAAGCACATGTCGGATGTCTGGTAACTAGTCTCTATAATCGAATATACATGACCTAGTCATAATATCCCGATGACTGTAGTACTTAAGAGTACTAGTACCGTATCCTACGTGACATCATCTCCACTATGACTAGAGTGATACTTCTGTTTTGACATCACACTCAATACACTACGATTCTCAATATACCCAGAAGAGCCGTACACAGAACCTGTTAAAGCCCTGGACGACCAAAACCAAAGTATATTGATTGTCGCAAGTATTAGCGGTGCAAGTCTCAGGTTAAGACCAAATACACCTACCCTGATTTCGGACTTCCATAGACACATAGTCATACTACCAATGAAATTCCGAGGGGTCTATCCAGAGCGAAGCTGTTTCCCGTACCATCGGAAAACACAACCTCCTATTACCTTCCATTAGTATTCTATACCCAAATATGAGAACTATGACGTTGTGCCCTCACACACGCACAAGTGTAATACTAGTCTTTTACGCATATCGATGTCCAATCTCGATAATACTCTGACTAGGGATATTTAATGATTTATCCTTCGTGGATTGATACTGTCTCATATCTTCTCAATCTAGGAACAAATCACAGGGACCATCCTATCATTTATACATCTCTTGGTGATCTAATCACAAATGATAAGAGAGCAATCTCCTTTGTCACATAGTTAATTTGTATAAATACACCATGATCTATATAAATAGTGACGCTATGGGTCATAACTGTCCAACAATACCAGTAAAATTCGAATGGGCTTTATCATTGCAATAGGCGAGAAGGTTTCGTCATAGTCAATTCCTAGGATTTGTTTATAACCTTTCGCCACCAACCTCGCCTTATAGGTTTGGATGTTGCCATCTACATTAGTTTTACGCTTGTAAATCCACTTACAGCCTATGGGTTTTTATCCCTTCAGGTGCATCTACCAAGTCACAGACTTGATTCAGATACATAGAGTCTATTTCAGATTTCATTGCCTCAAGCCATTTAACTGAATCAATGTCACGCATTGCTTCGTCATAACTGGTGGGATCTGTTAGATATTATGTCCCATAGTGTCACTGTTTGTAAATGATATTGTATTATTGTACAAAATTAATTATGTGATAATGAAATTGCCTTTTGCCGTTTTGTAATATTATTTACTTTGATATATAAATGGCGAAAGTCCATATGATTAATACCGGATTGAGATGATATGAGACAGTATCAATCCATAAAGGTTTAATCATTAAATATCCCTAGTCGGAGTATTATCGAGATCGGACATCGATAATGCGGAATAGACTAGTATTGCGCTTGTGCACGTTGTGAGGGCACAACGGCATAGTTCTCATATATTTAAGTATTGGATACTTATGCAAGTGCGATAGGAGGTTGTGTTTTACCGATGGTACGGAAAACAGCTTCGCTCTGGATAGACCCCGCGGAATCCCATTGGTAGTATGTCTGCGTGTCTATGGGAGGCCGCATCAGGGTAGGTGTATATGGTCTTAACCTGAGACTTACATCGCTAGTACTTGCGACAATCGGTAAACTTTGGTTTTGGTGTTGGGGACCTTAACCGGTTCTGTGTACACCTCTTCTGGGTTTATCGAGAATCGTAGTGTACTGGATGTGATGTCGAGATGAAAGTATCACTTCAGACATATGGAGGTGATGATCACGCAGGACACAGAACTAGTACTCTATAAAAGGTTGCAACCGTCAGGACAATATGACCAGGTCAGGATTGTCCGATTTAAAGAGACTAGTTGCTTGATGTCCGATATATGTTTCGTACGGGACAGACACATTTCCAGCCCCAGGCCTAACATTGATCATCCGATACTGGTTCGATATACGCAATACTACGGTATACTACGCTTGATATAGATCTTATATTCCTATAAGAATATTTCTGGAGAATTGGGTAGGCATGGCGCTTTGCTAGAAGCCAACCTTGTCTTGTGAATCGGTAAAACGTAGTACGAGGTACGTACGTGTTCGGATAATCCGACGACCGTATTTACTGCCAACATATCCGGAGATCTCTTGGGTCGCTTCCCGAAGATTCACCAATGACGTATGATTCAAACTCGATTAATCTTGGATTAATTACGGAGAGACTTTATCTTGGATAAAGTACTATACATAGAGAGAGAACGATTAATTTGGAATTAATCGTAAAATTATTATATTCGTATATATAATCGAAATTCGATTTCGACGCGAAATTAAAATTAGATTTTAATTCGGGCAAACGAGTTAATTTAGAATTAATTCGTTAGCGACGTAAATAATAATTTCGCTAGGCGCATTATTTATTTAATTCGATTTAATTAACGTCGCGACGTAAGTTCGGTATTTCGGAAATATCGAACCCGAACGCGTGAGTGCACGTGGGCCCACTTTCATTTGGAAACGTGTGGGGCCCACATGACACATGTCATATTATGCATTATTTAACTCTAATGCATTGCATGGAGATAGTGTACAATGCACTCAATGGTTTTGCATGGAAATTGAGTGTTTGACACTCTAAGCCATTGCATGATTTGTGTCATAAGTTTATTATTATTTAATAAATATTATGGCATAATATAAATTGATTTTTGTAACAAAAATCATTGAACTCCCTCTCTCTCTCACATTTCCGAAACTACATGCAGTTTTGGCTCTCAATTTCTTCAATTTTTGTGGCAAGATTTGAAGAAGTTGTGCATTCAAAATCACAACAAAGGCTAGCACCTTCAAGGGATCATACAAAGGTGTTATGGGAAACTAATCCTTGAGCTTGGGAGGATCAAACAAGCTTGGAGCTGCACTTTCCACCTTGGCCGAATTCATCACTGCACAAAGGAGAAGTTTTCATTTCATCAACGCATCCGCATTCCGATTTTTGTGAGTATGATTCCGCCATACTTCAATTAATTCATTCATGTATTTATATATTTGTTTTCTCTTGTTGATCTTGGGGCTTGGTAATAGAAACCAACAATGGTATCATTGAGCTTAAAGAGCATGCAATATATTAGGATGTTATTTGGGGAAAATTGTATGAAGCATGATTTGATGAGTTTGCTTGATTAAATATGCTTAGATGTATGTTATTTAGATTATACATCATCAATTTCATGGAAAATAAATTGGATTAATTTTTCCAACCCAAATGAGGCTTGGCCGAATACATGCAAGCATATGGACTAGATGATTTTTTAATTTTAAGACATTAGATGACTTGAAACAATATGGAATGATGATTTGTAACTCGATTGGATTGAAAACGAAATCGGAACCATTTTAATCACCTTGGCCGAATGCTTGATGGAGGATTAGGGACTTGATTTTTTGATTAAATAATGTTGGACATATATTTAAGATAAAAATATGATTAATGGATTAATTTGATATTTTGGGAATATTGATTTAAAGAATTAATCATGATAATACACTTTAATTAATTAAGTTATAAATTTGGAATTTTAAAATTTGGTTAGTTGGGCTTAATTTTGAATTGGGCCTAAAACTATTATATTTGGACATAATGGGCTTGGTTGGGCCCAGTAGATTTGGACCTTTTGGATTGGATCCAAAATGGGCCTAAATCACACCATTTAAGCCCAAATATAATAAATGGGCTTTTATGTTTAATTGGGCCTTTGGGCTTGATATTGATTTTATGGCGTATGAGGGTGATTCCTTATTGGCTTGGTAATTGGGTTTGACCCATACATTGACCAAACCCAAGCCTAAAGAAATCAATTGAAAGCCCATCAGACTTTAATTAAACGGACATTAGATTTAGTTGGGCTTTGAGACCCGATTGTATTAGATTTGGAATCTAAGTTATAAAAGCACAATAAAGTGTAAATATTTAATTTAGAATTAAATAATAGGATTATTATTGAATACGACTTAAATTGGATTTAACGGTAGTTCGATATAATTCGTGAATTCATACTATAAGTATTTATTCTCAATTGAGTTGGACTCGCGCAAATGCAAACAATTGTTTGAACATTGTATTGTCACCTAATTAAGACTAATTAATTGGATTTGATTGGTTGTATAACATGCCTTGAATGAATGAATGTGGATGTGATGTATGAATAGTGTATATCGGATGGATATTAGAAGGGAAGGGTAATTTTAGAAATTATTGTAAATTTAGAATTTATAAATTGGACCTGCGTGTCCAGCCTTTCTCTTATTGTCTCTTTGTATTCTCTTCTCACCTAATTCCCCTCAATGTAAATGAGGTTTCTCTTATTGTATTATGTAATTGGGTAAGAGTAGAATAGTGCTAGCGGGGAGAGGAAAGGGAGTGATTTGTTCTAGGAACAAGTTGTTGTTCATATCCATCCGTATATCGCTATTACTTTACTTTACGCGCTTTATGATGTTTTAGAAGCATGCTTAAGGGTGTATGATGATGAGACCTAACAAAGATAAATTAATTGGTTGCCAATTACGCGAAAATCCCTCAAACAATATTAGCGATTTTCCTTCCATTGAATGATTCTTGTTCAAGATCCGAAGTTGGCATTGGTTTTGTTTGGCCAAAGTCAAGACCTTTGTCAATCAAGGATGTACTTGAATCATGAGAGTTTTGTTGCATATCGGTGTCTTGTCCAAATCGTGATTTTTATTGGCCAAAGTCAAGATCACTTTTTGTCCAATGACATTGATTACGAAACTTTCCTCGTCAATGGGTCCCGCTTAACTGGAATCATTAGGTTTGTTTTTTTGGCCAAAGCCAAGGCCTAGATGATTCGGAGGATAGGGTTAGGAAAATGTAATGGATACATTGACATTATACATATGTTTGGGACTTGGATGTCCACCTAACCGGATCTAGGATTGGATGAGATCCAATTGATCATAGAGATCTACCTAAGTTAAATAGCAACAGCTTTTATTGGCCAAAGTCAAGGTTGTGTGATTTAACGGGATCCTAGCCCACTAGGAAATGCGATTTCCCGAGTTTCTCCACAAGAGGGTTAGAGACTTGAAGAAAATAGTGGGAGGCTATTATTGAATTTGCAATTTTGTTCAGATACTTAGCCTTACGCGTCTTTCAAAATTATTTCGTCAATATTTTAATAATTAGTTGGACTAATATATTGTTATTTTGCTTGTAAACAGTTTGACTGTACCCATAACAATCGTTGACTTTATAGTTGGACTATAGTTGTCAAGATGACTGGCAAGGGTAATGCCCGCGACATAATCATGGGCGATAATGTCTTCAAAGGGAAAAACTTTGCCGACTGGGAAATGAACCTCAAGATAGTGCTTGGGGCTGAGAGGGTGCTGTATACTATTCAAAGACCTCTCCCGCCTAAACCCACTGAGCCACTGGAGCTAGAGTTATGGAAGACTCATAGTGACGATTGTGACCAAGCTCAGTCAGTTATGCTAGCTGCAATGACCCAGCATTTCAGACGCCAGAACAGGGACTTGGATCCCTATAACATGATGGCAAGATTGCGTGATCTCCACCGCACCAACAAGCGGATGAAGAGGTATGAGCTAGTAAGGAAACTCTTCCGCTCTCGGATGACAGACGGCGCATCAATTGAGGCCCACGGGACTCAAATGATCGCTGACATAGATGAGTTAGCCAAGATGGGCATTGTCTTGGAGGCAGAGTTGACGATTGATATGCTATTACAATCGCTACCCGATACTTGGAAACAAATCATCATCAACTATAAGTTGATGGACACAGACGACACTCTTGGAGAGTTGTTGTTCGTGCTGAAGGAGTCCGAAAAGGAACTCCTAAAGGGGAGCAAGCGCGAGGCGCATTATGCATCGACGCCTCTCATGCGCCAAGGGCTGGCCCAAGGCAATTGGAGGTGCGAGGAAGAAGAAGTTCAAGAACAAGGGCAAGGGCAAGTTGACAGTGGCTTCTAGGAAGCCAAAGTAAAATATCGCGACATCTTGCCTCAACTGCGGCAAGAGGGGTCACTGGAAACGTGACTGCTGAATGGGCAAAGGGCAGAGGGAGGATATCAAGGCTGGCAAGGCTATCGCCTCTGGATCTGCAGGATAGCAGGGTGCTGCGGCATCGGGGAGATGGATCTACGGGTCGGAAACGGAACACCAGTTGCTTGTTTTGGCCGTAGGGACTTTTGTTTTAGAACTGCCCTCAGGGCATGTACTTAACTTTTGAACTGTTATTTTGTACCTAGTTTAACTAGGAATATTATATCTAATCCTTGTTAACCCAGCAGGGTTACACTTTTGTATTTAGAAACACTGGGTGTTATTTATATAAAATGATGCAGAAATTTGCACAGCTGTTGCAAATAACGGTCTTTATATTTTGAATATAAATGAATCTCCTAAAATGACAAACAAGGCTCAAAAGGAGTAATCTAAGATGAAGCTTATATGTGGCATTGTCGTCTAGGACACATCAACAAGACTCGCATATCCACACTTTCGAAGAGTGGGTACTTGGACGAATTTGATCCCAATTCATATATGACGTCTGCGAATCTTGTCTTTTAGGCAAAATGCCTAAATCACCTTTTAGTGGTAAAGGTGAACGTGCCACAGAACTGTTGCTCTCGTTCATACTGACGTATGCGGGCCCATGTCTAGCCAGGCTAGAGGTGGATTTCACTACTTCGTAACCTTCACAGATGATGCATCTCGTTACGGTTATGTGTATCTTATGAGACACAAGTCGGAACTTTTGAGAAATTGAAAGAGTTTCGACACGAAGTGGAGAAACAACAGGGAAGAGTATTAAGACATTACGGTCAGACCGTGGTGGCAAATACTTAAGTTATGAGTTTCAAGATTACTTGAAAGAATATGGTATTCTTTCACAGTGACTCCTCCTGGAACACCGCAATTAAACGGTGTGTCCGAACGGAGAAACCGCACCTTGTTTTGACATGGTAAGGTCAATGATGAGTCGCACTGAGCTACCAATATCCTTCTGGGGATACGCATTAAACAGTGCTATACTTATTTTGAATAAGGTACCGTCGAAGTCTGTTGAACAGACTCCATATGAGATATGGACAGGAAGGAAACCGGGTTTCTCTTTCCTGAAGATTTGGGGATGCTGGGCATATGTTAAACGTTTGGAAGGTACCAAACTTGAACCCAATCTGATAAATGCCTTTTCGTAGGATATCCTAGGGAACCAAAGGATATTACTTCTATCACCCACAAGAGAACGTATTTGTTGCTCTACAAGCATTTTTCCTGAGAAGGATTTTATAAAGCAGTGGTAAGTGGGGAGGAAAGTAGAACTCGATGAAGATCGTAGTGATACTGTTCCTGGCAATGAATCAACGACGGAACAAGAACAGACCGTCCGGGATGAGTCTGTACCACAAACTTCACATACACAAGGACCGCGTAGGTCGGAGAGAGTCAGAACAGTACCTGAGAGGTATGGGTTCCTGATCTCACCTCATGTATATTAATCTTAGTGAGGATAATGAGCCGGCTACGTATGGAAGCGATACAAAATATCGATTCCGCGTTATGGCAAGAAGCCATGAAGTCCGAGATGGATTCCATGTACGCAACCAAGTTTGGACACTGGTTGATGCACCAGAAGGCGGTAAAGCCTATTGGATGCAGATGGATCTTCAAGAAGAAGACCGACATGGATGGCAACGTACAAACGTACAAAGCTAGGCTTGTAGCGAAGGGGTATCGTCAACAATATGGTATTGATTATGACGAAACCTTCTCACACCGTTGCCATGATTAAATCCATTCGGATAATGCTTGCAATAGCTGCATATTTCGATTACGAGATATGGCAGATGGCGTTAAAACCGCTTTCCTTAACGGAAACCTTTTGGAGGATGTTTATATGCAACAGCCTGACGGTTTTATCGTACCTAGACTTGCCAAAAGGTTTGTAAGTTAAATCGATCCATTTATGGATTGAAGCAAGCATCACGGTCATGGAATCAGTGTTTTGATGAGATCATAAAAGAATATGATTTCGTGCAAAACGCATATGACCCTTGTGTATACAAGAAGGTTAGTGGGGAGCACTTGCTTTTATTGTCCTTTATGTCGACGACGTATTGCTTATAGGCAATGACATTCCCATGCTAACGTCGGTGAAAGCTTGGCTTTCATTAAAATTCTCCATGAAAGATCTGGGAGAAGCAGCCTTTATTCTTGGAGTAAAGATCTACTGGGATAGATCTAGAAGCTGCTTGGACTCTCCCAGAGTACATACATTGATAAGTGTTGAAGCGATTCAACATGGAACAATCCAAGAGGGGATTGGTTCCAATGGTACGTGGTACCTCTCTGTCTAGGACATGTGTCCTAAGATTCATGAAAGAGAGAGACAACATGAGTCGGATACCGTTTGCCTCGGCAGTCGGATCGATCATGTATGCCATGATATGTACACGACCTGATGTCTCATATGCTTTGAGCATGTGCAGTCGCTATCAGGCCGATCCAGGTGAAGGTCACTGGATAGCAGTTAAGAATATCCTTAAGTATCTTAAACGAAGTAACTAAGATGCTTTTCTTAATCTATGGAGGTGGAGAACTTGCGGTATCTGGGTATACCGATGCAAGTTCCAAACCGAAAAGGATGACTACAAGTCGCAATCCGGGTACATTTTTTGTGTTTGAATAACGGAGCAGTGAGCTGGAAATCTTCCAAGTAAGATACTGTTGCCGATTCAACAACAGAAGCGGAGTACATCGCTGCATCTGAAGCAGCAAGGAGGCAGTTTGGATCCGAAAGTTCCTAATCGGATTAGGAGTAGTTCCGTTAGCAGCTGAGCCCGTTCCATTGTATTGTGACAATAACGGGGCTATAGCACAGGCTAAGGAACCAAGGTCTCATCAACGGTCCAAGCATGTTCTTCGACGTTACCATCTGATTCGGGAGATTATACATCGTGGCGATGTAAAGGTCGAGAAGGTCACATCAGATGACAACATTGCAGATCCACTGACGAAGGCTGTTCTTCAGCAAGTTTTTGAACGACACATACATAGTTCGGGTATTAGATGCTTGAGTGACTGGCTATAGGCCAAGTGGGAGATTGTTAGACATATGTCCCATAGCGTCACTGTTTGTAAATGATATTGTATTATTGTACAAAATTAACTATGTGATAATGAAATTGCCTTTTGCCGTTTTGTAATATTATTTACTTTGATATATAAATGGCGAAAGTCCATATGATTAATACCGGATTGAGATTATATGAGACAGTATCAATCCATAAAGGTTTAATCATTAAATATCCCTAGTCGGAGTATTATCGAGATCGGACATCGACAATGCGGAATAGACTAGTATTGCGCTTGTGCACGTTGTGAGGGCACAACGACATAGTTCTCATATATTTAAGTATTGGATACTTATGCAAGTGCGATAGGAGGTTGTGTTTTACCGATGGTACGGAAAACAGCTTCGCTCTGGATAGACCCCCCGCGAATCCCATTGGTAGTATGTCTGCGTGTCTATGGGAGGCCGCATCAGGGTAGGTGTATTGGTCTTAACCTGAGACTTACATCGCTAGTACTTGCGACAATCGGTAAACTTTGGTTTTGGTGGTTGGGGACCTTAACCGATTCTGTGTACACCTCTTCTGGGTTTATCGAGAATCGTAGTGTACTGGATGTGATGTCGAGATGGAAGTATCACTTCAGACTATGGAGGTGATGATCACGCAGGACACAGAACTAGTACTCTATAAAAGGTTGCAACCGTCGGGACAATATGACCAGTTTAGGATTGTCCGATTTAAAGAGACTAGTTGCTTGATGTCCGATATATGTTTCGTACGGGGCAGACACATTTCCAGCCCCAGGCCTAACATGTGATCATCCGATACTGGTTTTGATATACGCATACTAAGTATACTACGCTTGATATAGATCTTATATTCCTATAAGAAAATTTTCTGGAGAATTGGGTAGGAATGGCGCTTTGCTAGAAGCCAACCTTGTCTTGTTAATCGGTAAAACGTAGTACGAGGTACGTACGTGTTCGGATAATCAGACGACCGTATTTACTGCCAACATATCCGGAGATCTCTTGGGTCGCTTCCCGAAGATTCACCAATGACGTATGATTCAAACTCGATTAATCTTGGATTAATTACGGAGAACTTTATCTTGGATAAAGTACTATACATAGAGAGAGAACGATTAATTTGGAATTAATCGTAAAATTATTATATTCGATATAATAATCGAAATTCGATTTCGACTGAAATTAAAATTAGATTTCAGTTCAGGCAAACGAGTTAATTTAGAATTAATTCGTTAGCGACGTAAATAATAATTTCGCTAGGCGCAATTATTTATTTAAATTCGATTTAATTAACGTCGCGACGTAAGTTCGGTATTTCTGAAATATCGAACCCGAACGCGTGAGTGCACGTGGGCCCACTTTCATTTGGAAACGTGTGGGGCCCACATGACACATGTCATATTATGCATTATTTAACTCTAATGCATTGCATGGAGATAGTGTATAATGCACTCAATGGTTTTGCATGGAAATTGAGTGTTTGACACTCTAAGCCATGCATGATTTGTGTCATAAGTTTATTATTAATTTAATAAATATTATGGCATAAATATAAATTGATTTTTGTAACAAAAATCATTGAACTCCTCTCTCTCTCACATTGCCGGAACTACATGCAGTTTTGGGCTCTCCTTTCTTCAATTTTTGTGGCAAGATTTGAAGAAGTTGTGCATTCAAAATCACAACAAGGCTAGCACCTTCAAGGGATCATACAAAGGTGTTATGGGAAACTAATCCTTGAGCTTGGGAGGATCAAACAAAGCTTGGAGCTGCACTTTCCACCTTGCCGAATTCATCACTGCCCAAGGAGAAGTTTTCATTTCATCAACGCATCCGCATTCCGATTTTTGTGAGTATGATTCCGTCATACTTCAATTAATTCATTCATGTATTTATATATTTTGTTTGCTCTTGTTGATCTTGGGGCTTGGTAATAGAAACCAACAGGATCATCATTATCAATGACCTGATCATGTTCCTCATCAATATGGAAACCATATCTTTCAGGCTCATGTCTTTCCCTACCAGACCTTCTGAGTTCAGAACCTTGTGGTTGTTCCGTCGATGCCATTTTGAGGGGCATGTGGTTTAGTTATTTGTTAGTTTGTTCTTCTCATACCTCATAGAGGTCAAGTCTACTCCCACTATATTTCTTGAGAAGAAATTCATTCTTTAGAAATTTAGCATTTCGTGAGACAAATGTTCTTTGTTCATTTGGGTCGTAGAGCACGTATGCTCTTGAGTTCAAGGCATATCCTATAAACTTATATTTAACTGCCCTATCATCCAATTTGTTAGTTTGTGTGAGCTTGGCATATGCAGCACATCCCCAAACTCTTAGATAACTAAGACTAGGACGTTTCCCAGACCATAACTCATATGGTGTTTGACTAACAGTCTTGGAAGGAACTTGGTTTAGTAGTAGTTTTGCAGTTTCTAAAGCAAGACCCCAAAATGAAAGAGGTAGATCCGTGTCTGGCATCATTGATCGGACCATATCAAATAATGTCCGATTTCTCCTTTCGGAGACCCCATTATGATGTGGAGTTCCCGGAGGAGTCCACTGGGAAACAATGCCATTTTCTCTCAAGTAATCTTGAAATTCGTTGCTTAAGTATTCACCACATCGGTCAGACCTTTATGACTTAATTCTTTTATTAAGCTGGTTTTCTACTTCAGCCTTGAAGTCTTTGAATTTCTCAAAAGCTTTAGATTTGTACCGTATAAGGTACACATACCCATATCGCGAATGATCATTGATAAAGGTAATGAAGTAGGAGAATCCACCTCTAGCGGTGACTGACATTGGTCCGCATACATCAGAGTGTATGAGTTCTAATGTCTCCGCTGCACGCTGTCATTTACCTTTGAAGGGTAATTTGGTTATTTTACCAAGTAAACAAGACTCACAAGTTCCATAAGGTTTATATTTGAAGGGTTTGAAATACTCATCCTTATGTAGCTTAGTTAATCTTGTTTCATTGATATGACCTAAGCGATTGTGCCATAGAAGTGATTCATTGAGATTATTCGAGTTAACATTGTCTATATTAGAGGTTGAACATTCTTTGTTAGTTTGTAAGACATAGATATCATTATTCAAAATACCATCTCCATATTTTATTTAACATTCATTACAACTTATTAGGCATGAAAAGCCGTTATTACATAAAGAAGAAATTAAAATGATGTTCTTTACTAGATAAGATGCATAAACACAATCTTCTAATTCTAAAACTAAAACAATCGGCAAAATTAATGAATAAGTCCACACGCACAATGCAGCCAGTTTTGCTCCATTACATATGCGTAAGTCAACCTCCCCATGACGAAGTCTCCTACTGTTTCTCAGGCCCTGCACATTGTTACACAAGTGAGTCCCACAACCGGTGTCAAGCACCAAAGTAGAAGGTTCAGAGTTTTAAGAATATAGTTCAATCATATACAACATACCTGAAGCATTGGGCTTCTTGGCCTCTTGGGCTTCCCTAGCTTCATTGGCTTTCAAGGATCTGCAGTCTTTCTTCCAATGACCCTTCTTTCCACAAAAGAAACATTTCCTCTTTCCCTTTTTCTTCTCCACCTTACCATTGGGCTTTAGGTGATCTGGAGCCTTGGCCTTGCCCTTATTTTTGTTTGGGCCTCGTGCTTCAGGTCCGTACCCATAAGCGTGACAGAGGTTTTAATCTCCGGTTTGAAGTCCTTCTCTGCTTGCTTTATCAGATTGTGCAATTCTGCTAAAGTAGCTTCTTTATCAGACATATGAAACTGCATAATAAAGTTAGAGAATTCTTTTGGTAAGGACTAAAGAATTAGATCGTGACCTATCTCATTATCTATGATGAACCCGAGGTTGGCCAATTTTTCAATGTGCCCAATCATCTTAAGCATATGTCCACTAACAGATCCTTTTTTATACCTTGTTTGGAATAAGGCACATGACACTTGGAATCTCACGGTATGAACGGAAGTTGCATACAACTCCTTCAAGTGAAAGATGATGGTTTGAGCATCCATATCTTCGTGAGCTTTCTGAAGTTCGTCCGATATAGAGCCAAGCATTATGCAAATTGCTTGCTCATCATCATCATCGACGTGTTTCTTCCAAGCATCAAATGTATCTTGGTCAGCATCTTCTGCAGGTTCATTGGGAAATGGTCTTTCAAGAACATAGAAAATCTTTTCTTGTCGTAAGACAATTTTAAGGTTTCTAAACCAGTCATTGTAGTTGTCCCCTTTGAGTTTATGCTCATCAAGGATGGAACGAAGTGATACTCTGTTTGCCATTTGAATATTTTTGAAATATTTTAACCCATCTGTTAAAAGAAAATGTTAAAATTAGGAATATGTTTTCATTAATGTTTCATAATAACATGGGCTTTTAATATTATGAGGTTGCTCCCACTCATTGTTTTAAAATTTTAAGCAAATCGCATCAACCCCAATATAATGGATTTCTTGTGGGCAAGGATCCCATTATCATCATTTCATAACTGCGACTAGGGACAGTCGTTATAAAATACGATAATTAGGTAGGTTCCCAACCAATTTATGATATAAATTACAATTCCTTGATCATTGGGTTGGGCAATCAAACATGCCATAGCTCATCCTAGTCCTTGTGGACACCCAATCTTTGCCACTAAGTTATAAGACCACGCCTAAGGGTCACCGCGTCTTATGACTCAGAAAAGTCAAACCATTGTCAATAGTACGATTTATGGACAAATTGGTATTGGTCAGTATGGTAAAGCCTAGTCCTGCCAATACGGTTTAAGCCATTTGGGTCTATACTTTACAATGAGAGGCAAATTTTAGACTTAAATTATTATTGAGGATTTTAGCAAGTTTAAGTGAATAACTATCAAATGGATTCCTCCATTGAAAATTCCTCAGAGGGAGGGTGGAGCGAACTCTCTTAAATGCCCTTACCTCTTAGGCTCTTATTGCCTTTGTGACAGGAATAAACAATAGATCCTCCAAATTAGTCCAACACTTTAAATATGCTTTAAGGTAAGCTTTGAGTAAATGATTATCTAGATGTCTTCACAGCTTTTCCTTTTGGCTAAAAAAAAGGTAGTGAGTGAAGGAAGACACCAAATCATTATCTAACTCTAGTAATACATTTGGTTAAATTAACTTTAGTTTGGAAAGTTTTATTAACCCCTTGGTCTCAACCCACTTGTATATTTTATAATGTTTTTTATTATAAACAAGTGATTTATATTTATTAGCCTTAATGGTAATAAATCTCTAAGTTCATCACAGAATAATTACTTAGCTAAGGGATAAGCAATACACTCTATATTTCTTAGAAAGTCTATGATCATGCCAATTCTAATCATACATAGAATCATCAAGCATATGAGTTTTAATATGTTGGAATTATTTTAGGCATTAAATAACTTTGATTAATATTTAATTATGATATTGCATTATATTTTATTCAAATAAATTTACTATTCACATTTTTCTGCAGACGCGTGAACTTTAAATGCAATTTCACAATTCAAATCTTAACCAAATCATGCAAAACTTGTGCCTAAAATTACGTAATGGTGTTAGCTTTCCAACGAGCTTTTAAACACCCAATTTTTAGTTCAAATGAGAGAGAACTAATCAAAACAAAAACGGCGTGCTGATACCACTGTTGGGAAGCGGCCGCGAGTGCGCAGCGGAAAATCAAAATTATTATGCCGCTTTCCCTTTGCCCAATACCCATTTGTTTTGATTATTCTACAAGCCTAGGCATGTTACTATATATACTCTAAGCATAAAACTCATAAAACATGCAAAGAACATAAACCTAAACATGCTAACTATCATAAGGACTCTAAATAAAATAAAGAAAGAAAAAAACTTACATGAACCGTAGACTCCTCCAGTCCTCCCTCCAATCTACAAGCTTTTCTTGAACTCAACAAGCTCTTCCACGTTCCAAAGAGCCACTCAAGTGTGTGGCCTCCAAAGATGCACACACCAAAGCCAAAACTCAACGGCAAGACTACGCCTTGAGTGCACATGTATTTTGCCCTTGGTGCTAGCCTAGGCAAATACCTCAAAACTTTTAACTCGAGGTTCCTCTAGTCAATTAGACTTAAGGATCCTCAAAATTAGTGGCTTACTCTTAAACTTTAGAGTTGCTCACTTATATAAACCCAATATATGAAAGTTTTTGGTGCAAAAATTTGTGAAGAATTCTTTGGGTTTATATAGTGCTCCAAATACAACAAAATTAATTAAGAATCCGATGTGGGATAAAAGCTAATTTAATTTTAGCCATTGGATCTTAATTTAGTGGTTTAATGAGATTATAAAACCCTAATAAGAGTTTGGGCCGAATTGGAATTCAAACCAAATAATAAAAAAAATTTACTATTCACATTACCATTTATGTGAATAGTAATTTTTTAATATTTTTTTATTCCAATTACCAAAGTGCCCCTATCTTCATTCACCAATCCCTAAGCCACTATGGAACCTCATAAATGATCTGTTCAAAAATTAACCACATCGAACCATTTATGAACAATTCCTACAGCAATCATATATGCTGTTATATTTGTACTGTGCACTATTAACCATTGATTTCGACTTTTTTGTGTGTGACCTTTTCGGTTCCCCTCAAGTTGGACATGAAATGAATCGTGATAATTTAATCGAACATAAATTATCCTCCGATCAGATGGTCGTTCGATTTCAATGACCAAGGTTGACATCTAGCAACATGCCAAGGCCCCCAAATGAGAAGGAAAGATATATATACCCATTATGTATGCGATTACATATGATACAGTCTCTCGCCTCACTATATCCCCACCTATTGACCTAGGGTACGGAAAGTGTCTACCCATATGGTCAAAGGTATGATATTGATAGTCTCATGAATCGTGCTAACCCAAGAATCTCACATGATTCTTCCGCTGTGGCCACAGTCTCAAGCACTGATCACACATATCAACCCGTGAACTGGAATACTACTCTTATAAGAAAATATTATCCGAGAGAGTGGCGATTCTCTGTAATCTTAACAAACTTCATGTGTTTCAACAAATGACCCAATCATACCCTTATGACCAGATCTTTTGAACCGGGAAAGGAGAATGTCAAAGTTATTTGATCCACACATACGATTGTATAGACCTCAAGTCTAAGGACTAGTCATATAATCGATACATGAATGTTCTCACAGACACATGGGATAAACACTCCATATGAAAACTCTCGGCGGTCAGTTCGATGGACACGAGAAACTCATGCATCCATATGATACACTAAGTGGACGGATATCCACTAGTAGCCTATGAGATTGGCTACCCCACTTAAGGGCGGATTATATCATCATGCTAGTCTCTCCGCTTTGTGAACGCCCAGATTATTCACAAAACTATGACTAGGAACATTTAAGAGTAATGATTCTCATAAGGCGTGGAAGCTATTGTCTTATTACTCCAAGGGCTTTATTACAGTGTTGATGATTCATATAAGTTATATAAGACATGTATAATAAAGATTGCTATTTTATTAATTAATGAAAATATTTCAAATACATGTACATATAACCCATCCACAAGTTGGGTATAGGGCATATCCCTAACAGTTGGTTGGTAATTTCACAAAGTTATTATATTATTTATGGGAGATATCTAAATAGTAGTAATAAAAGTGGATCCTTTAACCCTAACATTTTCTTTTATTGTACTTTTCCTTTTTAATTTCTAGCATTTACTTTTCAGGCATTTTCTTTATGTCTTTTATTTTTAATTTTTTAGTAGTTGTAAATATGTGTTAGTAGCTAAGCCCGTTATCTGGGGTTGTGATGATTCCAATATCACCGGTTTATAAGGGGTTATTTTATAGTTTGGGTAATATAAGGTTTACTTATTAAGTCTTAAGCTTAATGTTTCTTGTTAAACTCGCCATTAATAATATTGATTTGGTAAACTTAAAATAAACATAACGAAGGAATTTCAGGTTTCAGCCTTAGACTTAATAGCCCATGATCTTCATTGAGGGATAGATAACCCTTTAATAGATTTCCTAACAGGATAGACATATACATGTAAGGCGGGGGTAATCACAATTAGAACTAATCTTAATGAATTTAGGTAATTTGGTTCACATAGACATATGATTTAATCAGATTATTACTGGGTATTTGCATCTGACCATCGACAGAGGCTTTGCAGAATTTCGTGTTCCAGGTTAGTAAACCAATATATTACACAAACATGAGATAACCACTTCATCTTTTAAAAATATATTGGGAGAAATCACAACCTTGTATAGTTTTATAAATTTGAATTTTTCTCAATCTAATTTCGCGCCTTTTATTTACATGTTTTAATTTTAAAGTCACCCATTTCAATCAAAACAATCAATCCAATAGATACTAGTAATCATTTGGTCTCATAAAATTAATAGATTAGGTATTAAGTCTCTTGGGATCGATGCTTTTTATACTACTTGAACGATACGTCCGATTGCATTATACGCATGTGAAAATGCCGTCAGCTCGTCACCACAAAGGGAAGTTTGGGCTTCACTCATAAAACCAAATCCCTAACTCTTTAGAGATTAAAGTTGTCACACATAAATTTTTTATTTTTATTTATTTCTTTCTATCAACTCTTGAAAGAAACAAAAACTTAAGAGAGGCTATGGTTTCAAAAGAATTAGATATAAAACAAAACACATTTTCTTTTTTATAGTTAGGGTTTAGAGTCATTAAACTTGTAACAAAATTACAAAACTCTCCCCTTTCAAGCCCTTCAAAATTCGACAATAACCAATTTGTAACAACAAATTGATTCTCATGATAAATATCATAAAATGACATTTATGGTGTTACTTAATAAAAACATGTAATTACTATATTTGAAATAGAAAATTTAAAATAAAATTTTAAACTAATATATTTTCAAAATAATATATATTGAATTATCTTTATAATTTAATATTTACATACTTTTTTAAAAAATAAAGTGATTATCTCATAATCATTAAATGATTATCTCATAACCATTTATATGAGAAAACTTTATAATAAAACTAATTTAAAGTTTTCAAGTGTGATATTAATTATTAATCATATTAATAATTATAATACATGTTAGATATATATGGATTATCCAATTATATTTAATTTGCTACAGTTTATCGAGCTAGCACTAAGGCCAAATCAACCTACAGTTCCGAGCTCCAATAATCTTGAAATATTAATTAAACTCTTTAATTAAATATTCTAAATTATTAACTTTAGGTTATTCCACTAAAAACCTAAAGTTACACTCTCGTTGCCGTATATATAATATAAGTTGAACAATGTCAGTGTCTGTTGATATGGTCATTACAATTAGTTCTACACTTCACGAGTATCTCGGAAATTCCAATTTTGCGCATCTCTAGTATTTTGGGCATAACATTTTACTCTGAAATCGGATTGATCTAATTCAAGTTCCAGATTAACGAAGACTCAATGATCTACGACTCTGAAGAACAAAATAATTTCGAATTCTGAAGATTTTATGACCGAAATTGATGAAACATCCGCAAGTGTGTTTTGTGTAATTATTAAAGTCATTTTCAAAGCAAATAAATAAATAATAAATAAAAATAGTCAAACTCCCACCAAACATGATAGAAATTAGTGGAGCAATTAGTGGAGCAGTTAATAATGGATTTGGTGGAGCAATTAGATGGAGGCAATTAATAATGGATTTGGTGGATGATTTGATGGAGGTAAAATTTTGCCTATAAATATTTACCAAGCCATTTCATTTGTAAATTCATACTTTCTTCTAAGGAATTCCTTAAGAATACTAAGAAGATTGTATCTTGTTTGTTTATTTAGAGCTTTAAGTAATTAATTTCCGCTTTCGCATTTTATTTTCTTTACTTTTCAGTTTTTACTTTCCAAAATTTACTTTTACGCACAATACTCTTCTTTCTTTAATTTTCAGTTTTTACTTTTCAGTAATGAGGAGGTAACTCCAATTTGCTGGGGTAAAAGGTAAAACTTTTATTACTAATATTTAGATTAATCTCCCTTAATTATAATATATAAACTAGTTAAAACCTGACTTAACGAGGATACCGCCATATTGGTCGGTTGGTATTATTTAAATTTGTTTTAACATGACTATACTGGATACCGCCTGATTGGTCGATTGGTAATTAATTATTAATTTGACTTAATCTGGATACCGCCTATATGGCTGGTTGGTAATTATCATGCAAAGTTAATATATTATATTAAGGGAGATATCTAAAATAGAAGTAATAAAAGTGGATCATTTTACCTCAATATTTTCTTTTATTGTACTTTTACTTTATTTACTTTTCAGCAATTTACTTTCAGCATTTACTTTTCAGCAATTTACTTTCAGCATTTACTTTTAATTAATTTACTTTCAGCATTTACTTTTCAGCATTTAATTTTTAGTATTTAATTTCAGCACTTACTTTCCGTCATTTACTTTTCAGCAATTTACTTTTAAGCATTTTACTTTATGTCTTTTATTTTATTTAAGTTCTTACTACCCGTAAATATGTGTCGTAACTAAGCCAATTATCTGGGGTTGTGATGAAGTCCAATATCACTGGTTTAAAAGGGGTTAAATTACGGTTTGGGTAATATAAAGGTTTATTTATTAAGCCTTAGTCTTAATGCATCTTGTTAACTGGCCATTATTAAGATTGATTCGGTAAACTTAAAATGAACTTGGAAAAGGGATTTTAGGTTTAAGACCTTAGACTTTAATAGCCCACGATCTTCCTTTAGGATAGATAACCCTTTAATAGATTTCCTTACAGGATGGGAATATACCTGTCGGGCGGGGGTAGCTATAATTGGAACTTAATCTTAATAAATTCAGATAATTTGGTTAACATAGGAAATAGATTAATTGGGTTATACTGGGTATTTATATTTGACCATCGAAAGAGGATTTTACATAATTTCGTGTTCCAGGTTAATAAACCAATATATTACACAAATGTAAAATAACCACTTCATCTTTTAAAAAGATATTGGAAGGATTCACAACCCTCGATAGTTTTATAAATTTGAATTTTCTTCAATCTACTTTCAAGCAATTTTATTTACTTGTTTTAAGTTTTAAAGTCACCACCCAATCAACAACCAATCCATTAGATACTTGTAAATATTTAACTCAATAAATTAATAACAAAAGCTTTTAAGTCCTCGAGGGATCGATACTTTTATACTACTTGAACAATACGTGCGCTTGCATTATACGCGTGTGATTAAGCCGGTGACTGGCAGAGCAAGAATAGGAGCAGTAGTCAATCAGTGCTTGAGTTTCTGAAAACTCTTCTCACAAGCATCAGACCACTGAAACTTCACATTCTTCTGAGTCCGCCACGTTAGTGGAATAGCTATCATGGAGAAATTCTCTATGAATCTCCTATGGTACCCTGCTAAACTCAAGAAGCTATGAATCACCGTTACGATCTTAGGCCGATGCCAATTTTGAATTGCTTCAATCTTCTGGGAATCTACTCTTATTCTTTCTTTAGACACCACATGTCCCAATAATACCACACTAGTCAACCAAAACTTGCACTTCGAGAACTTAGCGTATAACTTCTGTTCTCTCAGTGTCTGTAACACCTTGTGCAAATTTTCCACATGCTCCTGCTCACTACGTGAATACACCATAATATCGTCAATAAAGACTATTACAAACTGATATAGAAAACGTCTAAACACTCTGTTCTTCATGTCCATAAACGCTGCAGGGGCATTAGTTAAATCAAATGACATTACCTAAAACTCATAATGTCCGTATCTGGTCTGAAAAGTTGTATTCGAAACATCACTCTCTCTAATGTTCAATTGATGATAACCCGATCGCAGGTCAATTTTTGAGAAACACTGCGCCCCCTGCAACTGAAAAATAGATCATCAATATTTGGCAGGGGATATTTGTTATTGATCGTCACCTTATTCAGCTACTGATAATCTATACATAAACGCAGTGTCCTGTCATTCTTCCTCACAAACAACACCGGAGCACCCCACGGGGACACGTTGGGGTAAATAAAGCCCTTATCCAGCAAGTCTTGTAACTGCTCTTTCAAATCTCTAAGTTCTGCAGGGGCCATTCTGTATGGAGGAATAGATATAGGCTGGGTTCCTGGTATAATATCTATATAAAACTCAATCTCCCTATCCCGATGTGATTCTGACAACTCATCTACAAACACATCAGGATACTCCCTCACCACCGGGATCCGTTCAAGATCTTTATTTTCCACCCTACTATCAGTTACATATGCTAAGTAACCCATATTCCTCTTCTGAAGTAGCTTAAATGTATGCATGACTGATATCAAATTGTGAGGCGCTTGCAGTTCTATCCCCTTAATAGGCTTTTATTGGTCTATCGGGAACATGTAGCATAACGATCGTCTCCCGACAATGAAGTACCACATGGTTCTTAGCTATTCAATCCATCTCCAGAATGACATCGAAGCTCAAAATACCCAACATTACTAAATCGGCATAGGAAATGTATCCGTCAATATCTATAGAACATTGTCTCACACCCTGCGTAGATTCTAAGGGGTATCTTACTGCTGTAGCTATAATGATAGGGAATTCTAAAGGCTCGATGTCCCTATCAATCTGAGTCCCAAAATACGGTGCCATAAAAGAATGTGTCACATCAGAATCAAATAACACCCTTGTTTGGTCATAATCAAATATGTGAGTGTTCCAATCCCATTGGCATTCTTATTCCTTCAAGCTTTCCAAATCTGTTGCCTTTCCAAGCCCATTTCCAATTCTTTTGGCGTTCTAAGTCCATTGACATTCCAAATCTGCTCTAAATCATTCGGCTTTCTAATTTCATCCAAATCTGTGAGTGTTCTAATCCCATTCACTTTCTAATTCCATCCAGCTTTCCAAATCTATCAGTGTTCAAAACCTATTAGCATTCTAATCCTTTGGCGTTCTAATTTCGTGAGTGTTCCAAACCCATTCATCTGAGTTCATCATGTTCATCTTTTAGGGCGGTTATTTTTTGAAATTCCCTTTGCTATCCGAGGTGTTCCAAAGCCTTTATTTTCTTAAGATATTCCAAATATTTTATGTGTTAAGAATTTCAAATTTGATTCCCTAATCTTAACGCAATTCCAACGCCTGTTTTCCATGTAAGGCATTCTAAAACCTAATTTTTTAATTTCAAGGCATTCCAAAGATTGTCTCTTCTGTAGGTATTCGAAAACCTAATTTTCTAAACTCAAGGCATTCCAAAGTTTGTCTCTATTATAGGCATTCAACCACTTAATTTTCTGATCTCAAGGCATTCTGAAGCCTCTCTTTGTTGTAGGCATTCCAAAACCTAAATTTTAGGCATTCCAAAACTCGTCTCTATTTTAGACATTCCAAAATCTAAATTTCTGATCTCAAGACATTCCAAAGCCTAATTATGCGGTGGGCGTTGCCCCCAACTATCATGTCTAGGAGGACCTCGACACAAGCATGTCTCGACCTTAAATTGTCGAGCGCTTTGCGTCTTAGAGGCTTCAACTCTTGTTTGTAACAGAGTGTTCTGTATCTTGCTCTATTCTTGGAAGCTCTCGCAGTATACCCCATTTTCTGGGGCTTTTAACCTCTGTTTTGTTTAATTTTTGGCAAAAAAGTTTATTTGTATATATGCATATGTGCAAATGAACTTTGGTTATTTGTCCATTCTTCAGCTTGTAGGAGTGGATGAGTCATGATGCTTTTTTTTGCGAAGATATCGTCAGGTCTTTCTCACTTTTGTCCAGTATGCTGTCCCTCGCGATTATTAATCTTGCTTTCCAAAATATTTTTTTAATCATGCAATATCTCTTTCTATGTTATCAATAGTATTTTCTCCTCGAAATCCTGTCTCTTTTCAAAGTGTGAGCGTTGCCCCAAATCAAAAATTCAATTCCAACTTTGGTATCACCTTTCAAATGCTCTTCCATGTATGTGTGTGATTCTTTAACAAATAATTACGTGCAACCTAGATTGGTTTATGCTTGTGCTAAGTGTATATTAGTGCTAACACCTAGTTCATTTTATCATTTCATTTGCCTAGATAAACTAACACGTAGTTAATGATCAACAAATTTTAGAATTTTTTCAAAATTCTATTTTATGCAAGGCTTATCTTTTACCCATAGCTTCCTTAAGTCATCAAATAATCTTTTGATGCAAAGATTGCACATTTGTGATGCGAGCCCCTAGTTACTCAATAACTTCACTAACTCAAGTTGCTTTGCATACTCAATATTTAAGTTGTCATTTGACGCAAAAGTACTTGTGGGGTTCATGATACTTCTGGTCACTAAACACTTCAAACAACGGAGTGGATTTTTGTGTGATTCACCATTTCTTTTTTAAATTTTTTTATTTTTTAATTTTTTATTTTATTTTTTAATTTTTTTTTTCCTTTTTTGCTTTTGCTCTTGTTTGCATTATCTTCTTAACATAATGTCATTTCAGCCCTAATTTTATAAGGGAATCAAAGAGTGCCAAATATTTTGTCTATCTCTACGAATTATGCCAGGATAAATTCTTTCTAAGCAAGCAATGTAATTCTAGTGGCATATTTTGGATGGCATTCTGCTAGTGATTCCAAAGTTAAGGAATTGCCTTAAGGATTTAGACATGCTTAATTTTTAGACACAAGATATTCTTGAGATAGACTAATTTTTATTAGCATCGAACTTGAAGAAAAGTCATTACTTGATGAGAAAAAAGAGATGTAATGCAACAATCATACCGATGAAGGTATCCCTCAGGATTATGTATCTTGCCTGCATTGATCGAGTCTTGAATCTCATGTTTTAAACGAGCATATCTTTTATTCTCATAATCACATAGCTAATGAAACGCATAATAGTATGATGGGTTGACCTATATAGTCATCGGTTTATGATGTAGGTCCGATGGCTCAAAAGACTATGCCTTTTCAATTCTTCAAGTATTTGATCTAGCGATTTTCCCATGTTGGAGAAGTGTCGGTCTTGGACGGCGTTCATGTTGATGTTCAATCAAGTCCACAAGATCATAAACATGCATAAAAAATGAGTTGAATACACAAAGGAGTAAGGCGGAATTCATACTCACATTGATGGGTTTTGATGAAATGAAGAACACAGGCCTTCAAGCTTCTCAAACTCGCGGTAATGGAGCTCCTTGTGCTGCTGGACTGCTCGGTTTGGGGCTGTCTTCCTCTCCAAGATTCGGCCATG
>SKCR01005624.1:0-25722 GCA_019454045.1 Zanthoxylum bungeanum | reverse complement strand
TTAACCTAGTGGATTACTCCCCTTATAACATTTTCTATCCCTTAAAAGAAATGTAAATTAAAATTCAGACCCTTAGTTACGCGTCGCATCTACCGAAATTAATTCTGGGTTTTGGGTTCGCATCGCGACGTGCCCATGTTAAACGAGATGCACGCCTTGCCTCGTTTGCATCATGACGCGAGCTGGCGTGTCGCGATGCGACGTCGATTCATGACCAAATTGTTCATTTTTTCTATACTTAACTCCATATATCCCCTTACATGTCAATACAACATCTTCAATACACAACAAACCATCAACTTACATTCCCAACACCTCATTACTACAAAAAACCCATCATTCTTACTTAATGCTTTAGTTTAAAACAAGGCTTGAAAAATTTCCCACACATCAATTCCTTCACACAAAACCACCCAAAACTACATTATCATCGAACCAAAAAATAAACCACAATCATGTTGGACAAAATGACCCATAGCGTCACTATTTGCACAGATCATTGTGTTGTTGTAGCAAATTAAACTATGTTGACAAGGAAATTTGCACTCTCATCATTTGTGATTAGATCACCTTAGATATATAAATGAAGAGAGGTCCCTATAATTAGTTCCTGGACTGAGAATGATATGAGACAGTATCAGTCCCTACGAAGGATTAATCATTAAATATCCCTAGCCGGAGTATTATCGAGACGAATGGACATCGATAATGCGGAATAGGCTAGTATTGCACTTGTGTGCGTTGTGAGGTCACAACGGCATAGTTCTCATATAGATAAGTATTGGATGCTTATGCAAGTGCGATAGAGAGGTCGTGTTTCACCGATGGTACGGGAAACAGCTTCGCTCTGGATAGACTCCCTCGGAATCCCATTGGTATTATGAATATGTGTTTATGGGAGGCCGATTAAAGGTAGGGGTATAGTCTTAACCGGAGACTTACATCGCTAATGCTTACGACAATCAATATACTTTAGTTGAGGTCGTCCTAGGACTTAACCGGTTCTGTGTACAGCCAATGCGGGTATATTGAGAATCGTAGTGTATTGGATGTGATGTCAAGACGGAAGTATCACTCCAGTCATAATGGAGATGATGTCACGCAGGATACGGTATTAGTGCTCTTAAGAGATGCGCATCCAACCGTGATATTATGACCAGGTCATGAAATCCGATTATAGAGACTAGTTACCAGACATCCGATATGTGTTTCGGACGGGGCAGACACTTATCCAGCCCCAGCCCTAGCACGTGACTATCCGATACTGGGGCCGATATGCACAATACATTAGTTATACTACGCTTGATATAGATCTTAAATATTCTTAAAAGGATATGTCCGGGAGAATTGGGATGACTTGGTGCTTTGCTAGGAGTTGACCTTGTCTCGTAAATCGGTAGAACGTAGTACTTGGTACGTACGTGATTCGGATACTCTGACGACCGTATTACTGCCAACTTATCCGGAGATCTCATGGGTCGCTTCCGAGATAATCCACCGATGACGCACAACTGCACTCTGCACTCTTGAATATCTGGGATTATATTGAGAGAGAGAAAATTAATCTAGGATTAATTACGGAGATATTTTATCTAGGATAAAATATCGTCTAGAGAGAGATAACGATTAATTGGAATTAATCGGTAAATTAATATATTCGATATATTAAACGAAATTAGATTTCGACGCGGAATTAAAATTAGATTTCAATTCGGCAAACGAGTTAATTTAGAATTAATTCGTTAGCGACGTAAATAATAATTTCGCTAGGCGCAATTATTTATTTAAATTCGATTTAATTAACGTCGCGACGTAAGTTCGATATTCGGAAATACGAACCCGAACGCGTGAGTGCACGTTGGACCACTTTCATTTGGAAACGTGTGGGGCCCACATGACACATGTCATATGATGCATTATTTAATATTCTAATGCAATGCATGGAGATAGTGTACAATGCACTCAATGGTTGTTTGCATGAAATTGAGTGTTTGACACTCTAAGCCATTGCATGATTTGTGTCATAAGTTTATATAATTTAATAAATATATGGCATAAATATAAATTGATTTTTTGTAACAAAATTTAGATAAACTCTCTCATCTCTCTCACGCCAAAATAGTGGCTGTTCTTCACTGGTTTTGAACCAGTTTGGGCGTGAACAATAGGGAAGCAAGAGTGGATTTTCATGGTGAAAATTCAAGTGCTAGCACACTTACAAGTCTTGCGAAGGTGGTAGGGAGGTTCGACCATGAGCCGGGATCCATCCAACGAAGCTGGAGCTGCGTTTCTAATCTCAAAATCGGTTTTTGGAGGACAGTGGATGCATGCAGTAAGCTTACATGGCAGTGCGTTTTTGGGTTCATTTGTCTTCAAACGACTCTACCAACCAATGTGTAAGTATTCCGCTATATTCGTTGGTGTATTCACGCATTATTTTCATCTCTTGTTTGATCATGGGACCTTAGAGAAAAACTCAACAATGGTATCAGAGCTAATGTTGCAAGCATGAAATTTTAGGGATTTAAGATTGTTGGGTAAATGTGATTTGAGCATGATTTGAATAAATTGTTTGTTTGAGTATGTTATAACATGTTTAATGCATTTTGGTTGGACCAATTTGATGAAAAATGATTTGGAATTATTTTCCCCAAAAATTTGTCCTTGGCCGAATGGTTTGATGATTTTGGGATCTTGGATTTTTTGATTTTTTAATTCATTTGATGAGTTAGAGATATCATTAGGTTGATGTGTAATTTGAATCGAATTGGATTGGATTTCGAATTGGACAAAAACCCCAAAATCTTTGAGTTGGCCGAATGTGACTAATGCCCTAATGTCTTGGTAAATTTTGATTTTGATAATTGGATGTATGGAAATCATTCGGGATATGTATTTAATGTCGATTGCGGATAATTGGATTGAAACCGAATTGGACATGAAATCCACTCCCTTGGCCGAGAACTTTAAGCATGTAGATGGGTTTGATTTTTCAATTTGTGTGTTGGACATATGATAATGAATCAAGCATGATTAATTGGACTAATATGGTGTTTTAGAAATGTTGATTTAGTGATTGATCATGTAATACACTTTGGTAATTAAATTGGGAAAATTGGATTTTTGAATTTAATTATTGGGCCTAATTTTGGAAATTGGATTAAATGTTGTATTTGGGCTATTGGGCTTGATTTATCAAGTTTGGTTTAGGCCAAATGGATTGGATCCAATTGGGCCCAAAACCTTGACCATAAAAGCCCAAATGCGACTTAATGAACCTTTAAAGTTCAATTGGGCCTAATGGGCCAAGATTGATTTATGGGCTTATGGGGTAAATCCCGGATTGGACTTGGGTTATCGGTTTGACCCGAGTTGACAAAAGTCCACGCCTAAGAAATCAATCAAAAAGCCCATTGGACTTTAATTGAATTGACGTTGGACGTTAATCGGTCTTTGAGACGCGTTACGATTAGTTTTGGAATTTAAATCGTAAAAGGTTTATTAAATAAAAGTGTAATATTTAATTTGGAATTGAATAGTGAATTAGTATTAAATACATGTTAAATTAGATTTAATGATGTAGTTTAATTTAATTCATGAATTCGTACTTTAAGTACTTATTCGCAAAACGAGTTTGACTCGAACAAAATCAAATCGTTGTTAGAACATTGGATGATCACTTAATTATCAGATTAATTATTTGATTGATTGATTGATAGCATGCTGGTGTGTGAATACGTGGTTGTGTTGTATGAATAATGTATATATCGGATGGATATTAGTCGGTGTGGGGCAATTTTAGAAATTGTTGCAATAAATTCGATTATTAAATTGGACCTGCGTGTCCAGCCTTATCACCTCTATTCTCTTTGTATTCTCTTCTCACCTATTCCCCTCTATGTATATGAGGTTCTTTAGAAGTGTAGTGTAAGGGTAGAAGTACGGTAGAAGTAATACTAGTGCTAGCTTGAGTGAGAAAGGGAGAGATTTGATCTAGGATCAATGTGTTAAGTATCCAACCGCATATCATTATTATTTTATTTCATACTCGCTTTATTATGTATTTAGAATGCATGGTTAAGGGTGTATGATTTGAGAGACCTTAACAAAGATAATTAAATTGGTAGCCAATTTGCACGCGAAAAACCCTCGTTAAATATCAAGCGTTTATTTTCCTTCCATTGAGTGATTCTTACTCAAGATCCGAGATTGGCAGGGGTTGTTGGCCAAAGTCAAGCCCTTGTCCTTCGAAGATGTGTTTTAATCACGAGGCTTTGTTCCATATCGGTGTCGTGTCCAAGTTGTGGTTGTTGGCCAAAGTCAAGACCACTTCTTGTCCATTGACATTGATTACGAAGCTTCCATGTCAATGGGTCCGCGCTTGACTGGGATCACTAGGTTTGTTGTGCCAAAGCCAAGGCTAGTTGAGTTCAGAGGAAAAAAGGTTAGGGTATACATTCGATGTATAGGCATATATAAAATATATGTTTGGGACTTGGATGTCCACCTACTGGATCTAGGAGTTGGATGAGATCCAATGATCTTCGAGATCTACCTAGTTAATTATCATACAATTTGTTGGCCAAAGTCAAGATTGTGTGATATTTAACGGGATCCTAGCCCACTAGGAAACACGGTTTCCCGAGTACTCGACAGAGGGTTAGAGGCTCGACGAAAAATAGTGGGAGGCAAGTATTGAATTTGCAACATTCGTTCGAATACTCGCTAAACGCGCTCATCTATATTTTACTCGTCATATTATCAAAAGTATTAGTTGGACTAATATTTTATGTTGTTTTAAATATATATATAGTTGGACTATATACAAACTCATTCAATATATAGTTGATTTTATAATTGGATTATAGTAATCAATATAATTGAATTAAAAGATAGTTGATTTTATAATTAGATTATAGTAATCAATATTAAAATTATAGTTGATTAAATAATGGGATTATGTAATCATTATAATAAATAGTACCTTATTAAATTGATTAAATAGTTGGACTATTGAAATCAAGAAAGAATTGAAAAGTTGAATATTTAAAATATATAATCTTGGATTAAATGCTTTAAATGATTTAATTTTTTTGGGAATAAATAATAGGTTATTTATTTGATAAAATAACTTATTATGACTAAGCCCATAATTAAGCAAATAGTAGAGCATAAAATCTTTGGAAGATTTATGTGATGATGACTTTAGTGCTTAATTATTATACTTATCATAAATCTATCTTTAGATTTAAAAATATTAAATTACAATTAATAATTCTTAGAGAATGATTGACTATTCTAGTGGAGAGAAGTCAAAGTTTGCAATTGGGCAAGTTGCACAAGGTGCACATCATTTTGATATTCCGAAACCCAGGCTTGGCCAAAGGTTTGTGAAATATTGAAATGATAATTGACATATCCCAAAGTGACTACCATTTGGATATGGAAGACACGAAGGAATTAAAGAAAGGGCGAGGCTCTGACTAAAAAATGTTTGTCAAAGTTATATCACTACTAGTATTGAAATTGGATTTTAAATACTTAGTGTGGTACATAAAATATATGTATTGATGTTCAGAATCTGCTTTAAGCAGGATACTGACTTCAAGCCGAGATTTCTCTGCAAATCGGAAACGGGACGAAAGTCGCTGTTTCGACCGTAGATACCTAAGTTTAGGAACTACCCTTTGGGTATGTACTTAAATTAGGATATGTTATAATGTAACTAGTTTGACTAGAGACATTATCTCTATATCAGTGTTTAATCCGTTGCGGATAAACCTTTATATTCTAGAACACTAAGTGTTTTATATATATAAAGATGATACTGAGATAAACACATTAGATGTGAATAACAGAATTTATATTTTGAATATAATAAAAGCTCAAAACAATAAAAATGACAAATAAATAGCTCAAATTGATTTGATCAATAGAGACTTATTTGTGGCATTGTTGTCTAGGACACAATTAAACGAGACTCGTATATCCACACTTTTGAAGAGTGGGTACTAGGACTGATTTGACTATTCAAATAAGGTCTGCGAATCTAGTTTATTAGGTAAAGTACCTAAAATACTATTTACTTGGTAATAGTAAAAGGGCCACCGATCTGTTAGCCCTATTCATGTGAAGTTAGTGGGCCCAATCTAGCTGGGCTAGATGTGGACATGAATATTCGTGACCTTAAGGGATGTAACATCACGTTATGGTTATGTGTTTCTTTTGAAGAACACAAGATCAGAAACTATTAGGGTTTCGACACGAAGTAGATTAACAGATCGCTATAGTATTATGCCGTCACGGTAAGACCGTATTGGAAAATACTTAAGCAGTAAGTTTCATATGTACATGAAAGAGTACGGTATTCTTCATATGAGGACTCCTCCCGAGACACGTCAGTTAGACGTTGTGTCCAAACTAAAAACCGAATTTTGTTGGACATGATAAGGTTATCACGAGTCGCTTTGAGCTACCCTTCCTTCAACGGATATGTAATACAGTGCAAAACTTATTTAGAATAAGGTTCCATATAAATCTGTTGACAGATATCATATAGGATATGAACAGGAAAGAAACAGGGGTTTCTCATTCCTAATAATTTGGGTATGCATGCATAACGTTTGGATGATACCAAACTAAAGACCCAATTGGATAAGTGCCAATATAGGTTATCCTAAGGGAAACCTTAAGTATAGTACTTATAAATCTCACATGAGAACAATGTGATTGTTGCTCACCATGTGGTTTTTCCTGAGAGGAATATCGATATGCAGTGGTCAGTGGGAGGATAGTGATACTCGATGAAAATCGGAGTAATACTTGTTCATGGCACGAAGTCCCTAATGGAACACAAATAGTTCATCTATGATGAATCTATACCATTAATCTTCAAATACACAAGAACTGAGTAGATCGGATAGAGTCAGAAAACAACC
Organism: Zanthoxylum bungeanum; assembly: GCA_019454045.1. Classification (NCBI taxonomy): domain Eukaryota; kingdom Viridiplantae; phylum Streptophyta; class Magnoliopsida; order Sapindales; family Rutaceae; genus Zanthoxylum; species Zanthoxylum bungeanum. The sequence continues at coordinate 18,784 of SKCR01005624.1, read as the reverse complement.
TAGGGTATGGGTTTTCTGATCAACCTCATAAAGATGTCAATCTTATGAAGGATAATCCACCGACTACTTTTGAGGAAGTGATACGTAGGTAGGTATCGACTTCCCTATTATGGCAAAGTGCCATGAATCCGAAGTGGATTCCATGTATAACAACTATTTTGGATACTAGTTGTTGTACCACAAGGCATTGTGCCTAATGGTACTGTAATCGTCTTCAAGGAAGACATACATGGATGGTAACAAACCAACGTACAAAGCTAGGCTTGTGACTGAAAAGGTATCATTATCAACATTGTGTTAATAACGGTTCTCAACCTTTTATATTGTTGCCATAGTAATCCATTTTGATGATGCTTGTTAATACTGCATATTTCATTTATGAAATGTGTCAGATGCAGATCAAAATCGCTTTCCTGAAAATGAAACCTTTTGGAGGATGTTTACAACATCCTGACGATTTTGTATACCAACAAACAGAGGTTTTGCGGGTTATTCAAATCCATGTTTGGATTAATGCAAGCATAAGGTTCTTGGAACTGTCGTTTTGAAATAATCATAATGATTTATGATTTGACTCAAAACGAAATAATTCTTGTGTATATAAGGAGGTTAGTGGGAGAGGGCACTGACAATGAAATTCCCAAATAAGCAATTGGTGAAAGCTTGGCTTTCATAGATATTCTTTCAATAGAAATTCTCCATAGAATTCTGGGGAGTAACAACCTTTATTCAGGGAATAAAGATCTACTGGGATAGATTTGGAGTTGTAACACTCTCTGGGGAAATTGTACATTTAAAATGTACTTGTATTGGTGTCTCATACGCTTCGAGCATATGGAGTCACAATTGGGTCAATCCAAGTGATAGTCACTGGATTGAACATTAAGAACATCTGTTAGTATCTGAGAGAACTAAAGATGTTGTCTTAAACTATGGAGAAGGAGAACTTGAAGTGACTGGGATCACTGCTACAAGTTTCCAAACAATTAAATATGACGGTACTATAAAGTGTGAATAACGGGACAGTGAGCTGGAAATCTTCCGAGCAAGATAACTGTTGCCGAATAAACAACAAATGCGGATTATTGCTGCAGCTGAGGCAGCATAGAAGCCATTTGGGTCGAAAATAAATCTAATTAGATTAGATATAGTTCTGTTAGCAGCTGAGCTAGGCGTCAGCACAAGGCTAAAGAATTAAGGTCTCATCGACGATCCAGATATATACTTCTATATTCATCTGATTCGTTCGGATCATACATCGTGGCGATGTGATGATCGTATAAATCGCGTCAGACGATATAATCATACAAATCCGCTGACGAAAACCTTTCCTCAGCAATTTGAGCGAACCGTACATAGTTCGGGTGTTAGACACTCGAGTGACTGGCTATGTGCCAAGTGGGAGATGTTGGACAAAATGACCCATAGCGTCACTATTTGCACAGATCATTGTGTTGTTGAGCAAATTAACTATTTGACAAGGAAATTGCACTCTCATCATTTGTGATTAGATCACCTTAGATATATAAATGAAGAGAGGTCCCTATGATTAGTTCTGGACTGAGAATGATATGAGACAGTATCAGTCCCCGAAGGATTAATCATTAAATATCCCTAGCCGGAGTATTATCGAGACTGGACATCGATAATGCGGAATAGGCTAGTATTGCACTTGTGTGCGTTGTGAGGGCACAACGACATAGTTCTCATATAGATAAGTATTGGATGCTTATGCAAGTGCGATAGGAGGTCGTGTTTCACCGATGGTACGGGAAACAGCTTCGCTGTGGATAGACCCCTCGGAATCCCATTGGTATTATGAATATGTGTCTATGGGAGGCCGAAATCAAGGTAGGTGTGTATAGTCTTAACCGGAGACTTACATCGCTAATGCTTACGACAATCAATATACTTTAGTTGAGGTCGTCTAGGACTCTAACCGGTTCTGTGTACGCCAATGCCGGGTATATTGAGAATCGTAGTGTATTGGATGTGATGTCAAGACGGAAGTATCACTCCAGTCATAGTAGATGGATGATGTCACGCAGGATACGGTATTAGTGCTCTTAAGAGATACGCATCCAATCGTGATATTATGACCAGGTCATGAATATCCGATTATAGAGACTAGTTACCAGACATCCGATATGGTTTCGGACGGGGCAGACACTTATCCAACCCAGCCCTAGCACGTGACTATCCGATACTGGGCCGATATGCACAATACATTAGTATACTACGCTTGATATAGATCTTAAATATTCTTTAAAGGATATGTCCGGAGAATTGGGATGACTTGGTGCTTTGCTAGGAGTTGACCTTGTCTCGTAAATCGGTAGAACGTAGTACTTGGTACGTACGTGATTCGGATACTCTGACGACCGTATTTACTGCCAACTTATCCGGAGATCTCATGGGTCGCTTCCCGATAATCCACCGATGACACACAACTTGCACTCTTGAATAATCGGGGATTATATTGATGAGAGAGAAAATTAATCTAGGATTATTACGGAGATATTTTATCTAGGATAAAATATCGTCTAGAGAGAGATAACGATTAATTTGGAATTAATCGGTAAATTAATATATTCGATATATAAACGAAATTAGATTTCGACGCGGAATTAAAATTAGATTTTAATTCGGGCAAACGAGTTAATTAAGAATTAATTCGTTAGCGACGTAAATAATAATTTCGCTAGGCGCAATTATTATTTAAATTCGATTTTTAATTAACGTCGCGACGTAAGTTCGGTATTTCGGAAAATCGAACCCGAACGCGTGAGTGCACGTGGGCCCACTTTCATTTGGAAACGTGTGGGGCCCACATGACACATGTCATATTATGCATTATTTAATTCTAATGCATTGCATGGAGATAGTGTACAATGCACTCAATGGTTTGCATGAAATTGAGTGTTTGACACTCTAAGCCATTGCATGATTTGTGTCATAAGTTATTATTAATTTATAAATATTATGGCATAAATATAAATTTTATTTTTGTAACAAAATTTAGATAAACTCTCTTCATCTCATCTCACGCCAAAATCGTGGCTGTTCTTCACTGGTTTGAACCAGTTTGGGCGTGAACAATAGGGAAGCAAGAGTGGTTTTCATGGTGTGAAAATTCAAGTGCTAGCACACTTACAAGTCTTGCGAAGGTGGTAGGGAGGTTCGACCTTGAGCCGGGATCCATCCAACGAAGCTAGGAGCTGCGTTTCTCATCTCAAAATTTGTTTTGGAGGCAGTGGACTGCATGCAGTAAGCTTACATGGCAGTGCGTTTTTTGGGTTCATTTGTCTTCAAATCGACTCTACAACCAATGTAAGTATTCCGCTATCTTCGTTGGTGTATTCACGCATTATTTCATCTCTTGTTTGATCATGGGACCTTAGAGAAAACTCAACAAATCAACCAACTATCAAATTAAAATCATCAAAATTTTGGTCAAGAACCTTACCTTATTTCAACTATTTTATTCTTAACAATGCACCTTGATCTCCTTTTTCTTCTTTTAGGCTTTAATTGTTGGATTACCCTTAATAAGCTTTTATTCTACAATAGGAATGCAACTTTATCTCTTTCTCTCCTCTCCCTCTATGCATGGTCAAGCCAAAAGAAATAAAGAAATGATTTTTGTTCTTGATTTATTTATTCTTTCACAAATTACTTAATCCATTTTCTAGAAAAGTGTAGGCAATCCATTAGTTAAGCCTTGGGCTTCTTTCTTTTCTTTTCTAATTGATGTTGGGCCTTAAAATAGCAAAGAAAAGTTAGGCTCAAAGTTAGGTAAATGTTCGTTGATTCTAGTCGATTCTGGTAAATTACTACTAACCCAGGAAAGAAAATCCAAGCTCTCTAGCCGAGCAACTATTTGGGGTCGTTACATTAACGCCCCTATGTGTCAGGTTTTACGAAGACATATTTCAGTGACAGGTTTTCAGAGAAAATGTTTTTCAGAGATGCAGAGTTTTCAGAAATACAAGTTTTTATAAAAGAGCTTTAGCAAAAAAAAAAATATGGTCTACATAAATACTCATAGTTTTGCCGACAAAAAAATATTTTCAGAAAAGTTTAACAGAAAAGTTTTTTCATATAAGAAAAGTGTTTTCAGAAAAGATGATTTTCCGATGACAGTTTCAGTTCTAGAACCTAGAGTTTTATAAAAACACATTAGTTTTGATTTAATCATCCACTTACTTAAATTGTTCAACGATCTAACCCTCCACTCCCAGTTTCTTTGTTTTGGAGGTTTACCGGGGGTACAAGCTCGAAAGATTGATACTGATGGCAGTCACTAGGGTGTTCGGTAGACCAGGGTCAAGTCAGAGATAGAGTTCAGTTCTGTCAAAGTCAAGGAATGACATGTGTCGTATAGTAAATATTGCATATGTAATGCACTATAAGTATTCACTGTCAGAGTTGTAATGTATACTAAAATTGAGTATTTAGTACGAAAAGTGTTATACATTTATGTTGATATAGTTTGGCATTGATTCCATAGATGAGTTTATATATATGAAATGAGATTAACAATTGTTAGAAAGTCAGAGGCTTAGGCGAGTAGGACGGTCTATTCCGTGCCTGTAATATCTCCTGATTGGGGATGCTACATATACTAGTTTACTTGTTTGAGAACATACTAGATCATAAGATTAAGGTCTACTAAGGATTAAGTAATGAGAAAATCTATGAGTGTTAAATTTTGCATACTAAATGGTATCGTCACTCTCTTTTCTATTTGACATCATAAGATTTCATGGAGGTATATTGGGATATATAGAGGTTTGTTGTGATTGCATCTTCAACTCCCTTAAACGATATTAAGAACATTTTGTTCTTAGGAATAACTAAAGTGTTATACCTATGACCAAGTCTATACAGGTCTTGATCTCTCTCTTAATGGGGATGTAATTTATAACTCATTTGATAGCTTCAAATATATTCTTTAAGGCTTTTCCATTGATCTCGAACATCGGGTCGTTGGTATTAACTAGGTTATAATCAAATGAAGGGATTTGTGAGGGTAGTGTTAAGTGTAGGTTTGTGGTTAGGGTTCTCTTGGTTCGTGTTTTCCAACTTTCCAGTCGATAATTTATACTTTACTTTCTTAAACTTGCTCTTCGAGTTAACTAGTTCATGTTTTGGGAGGAGACTATCTTACTTTGACTAGTTTTACTTTATTCCATAATTTTTTTTATCTCCTCAACCTATCTTGCACTTGTGCGTCGCGACGGAAGTTTGATCTCAGGTCTTCTCACAAACTCATTAAACTACCGTTATTGGGGAAAAACTCACTCGCCCTTGCTCAAGGCAACACCAAATGTCCACTAACCCCAATACTCGACATACGACATGACCAACCATTATCCCATAACTCAAAGGGTCATGGCAACAACATGCTAACACCTTGGGTTTCGTATTCAAATTCAATTCAAACACAAATCATAACTATACACATCTATTCAAACATGATTAACAATTAAATCAATAATATCATGCAACATTAACATGAATCTAACTTAGGTTTCAAGGATTCAAACACTGAGTTTGAAAACTTATGCTTGATTATATGGCACTTACTAGGGTAAGGGTGAGAGAATCGCCTAGCTTCATTTAGTGCTTGGAATTGTAAAGAAAGTACACAAATTTCAAGCATGATTTGAAAAAGAAAATGAAAATGAAGATAAAGCTTGTTTTGGGCATGAGATGAAGTTAATAGAAGAAGCGGAAAGACAATATAATATTAACCACAAATGGTTGGTTTTTACAACTTAAAATAATGGTATTTAATAAGCCCATATGGTTAAATTATTACTAATTCTCATTATTATTCAATTATTGGAAATTAAGGTCCAAATTTGACTAGGTTACACATGAATTTAGGGAAAATACTTAACATGAAAGTTATAGCCTTATGTCTAAGCATTCCAACGATACTAAAATCACAAAAAATTGATTTTTGTAGCTCACCAAATCATAAAATTACTAGAAAATTTTCATGAATGCTGTTGAATTAAAAGAATACTGAAACTGGAAAATTATTTCAAGCTCTCAAGAAGAGTTACATTGAAAAAAACCCTATAGTACGTGATTATATGTATAATAATATTTCGTGTATGAATAAAATGACCACGATAAATTTGTCGTAATAAATCAGGATGTCACAGCCAATGAACCACTTGAGCTTATACATTCAGACTATTACGGTCCAATAAAAGCAAGAGTAAGAGATGGCTATGAATACTCTGTCACATTCAATGATGATTATTCTAGATATGCTTATGTTTACCTATTTCAACATGAATGTGATACTTTTGAAAAGTTCAATGATTATCGTGTAGAAGTTGAGAACTAGTTAGGTAAAACCGTCCAGACCTTACAATCGGATCGTGGAGGTAAGCACCTAGATAATGAATTCGAGTAATTCTTGGTAGAGAATTGGTTAGTATCCCTATAACGGCTTGAATTCTCTATAATACTTATACATAATGGGAATTTCACATCTTAATTTAATGCAAACCAAGCCCAAATTACTAATGTATAATACTCTTAATACTAAGTACTATGTTTAAATACATATTTCAACACTTACAATAACTTCTATAATGCAATATACATGTGACCATTACATTATAACATATATGTTACATGACATTCTCTGACTCTGACTGAACTGGACGTAATCCCTAACTTGACCTGGTGGACCAACTCCCTAGTGACTGCCATCAGTATCCATCCTCCCAAGCTCGTCCTCCATGAACCTGCAAAACAAAACACTGGGAGTGGGGGGTTAGATTTTTTAAACGATCTAAGTGAGTGGACTATTTAAAATGAAAACTGAAATACTATTATGGAAATGTTTAGTTCTAAAATCAAAATTCAAGAAATAGCTTTATATGAAAAAAAATTTCTTGTCTGAAAACTCTGAATTCTTTTCTGAAAAATCTCGTCTGAAATCTCTTTGTAAAACTTATCTTCTCTGAAAGTCTCTTATAAAACTATTGTTTTCCGAAAACTTTCCTTTCTAGAAACATTTTCTGAAATTTGTATCTGAAACTATTTCTGAAATCTGTATCTGAAATCTGCATCAGAAACTATTTTTTAAATCTGTATATGAAAACTATTTCTGAAATCTGTATCTGAAACTATTTCTGAAATCTATATCTGAAATTATTTCTGAAAACTGGTCTCTGTCTCTGAAAACCTGAAGTATGGGGGGTTACGTATCGCCATCCTCCCATACGCCTAACTAAGAGCCAGAAGTGCAAATCCATGACTTTGGAGCGTTACGTATCGCCGTCCCCCAAAGCATGCCACTCATGTCCGTAAAACTATTGGTCTTGGGGCGTTACGTATCGTAATCCCCAAAGCCACTGAACTAGAACTGAGGGTGCGGATCTATCCTACCCTCCAAGCTCTGAAACTAGGATCTAGGGGCATCTGTCATCCCTAGTCCTAAACTAGGATCTGGGGGTGTTACATATCGTCGTCCCCAAAGTCCTCTACATGTACACATGTCATCTGTCAATTCCAAGTCTGTAACAAGTTACGTAATGAGGTGGGTTTTTCCCTCATTCCTCGAAAATCATAAATTACAAGTGATTAGTGGTAAATCTATCACTATTTCCCACTCATTTAACTTAATATTTTGTATAGTTTCTTGAATCTTGTGAATATTTTGATGTGTTTTGTGTTACTTTGTAGATAAATAAAGTTTCAGGACATTCTGGAGGTGATTTGGAGCAAAACAGTGAAAATTCGACGAAACAGGTATTTTGGTAATTTTCAGCGTCACGACGCCTAACATGCGCCGAACAGTGTTAACGTGCGCCGGGTCCATCAATCAGAATCTGAGAAATTTTGACTTCGCCAGCGTGCGTCGTGCCACATGTCACCATCACAGCCGATCTGCTAACGTGCGCTGTGCCACGTGTCTTCATCCTACAGTGCCGACAGTCGCCATCGCCATGTGTCGCCACGTGTCACTCCAAGTCATTCCACGTCATCATCAACCAATCATAAGCGTACCACGTGTCGTAATTCTATGGTGCTGATAGTCAAATTGCCACGTGTCGCCACGTCAGCATCAATTATTGACTGACTTATCCTTATCTGACACGTGGCAGAAAAGAATCTGAATCAGCCAATCATGAGTCACCATGTGTCACAATAATTGAACTTTAACCACCTTATAACGTGTCACCTTATCACCTTATCCGAAATCTGAAGCCGACGAACCAGAGCGTGCCATGTCGATAAACCGGCGTCGCGACGCTGGCTTGGCGTCGCGACGCCGGACCCCTACTGATGCCTATAAATGGAAATTTCAGTTTCAGATGTAACTTCCTCTCTGAATTCTCTGATGTAAATAAAGAGTTTTCTATCTAGTTTCTTTTAGTTTTTAGTTTTGTAAATAATTTTAATTACGTTCTGTAATAATAGTAATTTACTTTCTTACTTTTTTACAGTTTTTACTATTCACCATGAGGAGGTAACTTCCCCAGCTAGGGTGAAAGGTAATTCTTTTACTGTTACTATTTAGATTAATCTCCCTTAAAAATAATAAATTCACTATTTAAAATATTGACTTAAAAAGGATACTGCCATATTGGTCGGTTGGTAAATCATTTTAATCTGGTTTAAACCTAACTAATCAAGGATACCGCCAGATTGGTCGGTTGGTAATTAAATTTTCTTACCGCCTATATGGCATGTTTATTTTGGTTCCGCCTTTATGGCTGGTTGGACTTAAATTTACTTAATTAGGTTACCGCCTATATGGCTGGTTGGTAAAATAATCACAAGTTAATATATTATATTAATGGAGATATCTAAATAGTAAATAGTAAAAGTTGATCATTTTACCTTAGCATTTTATTTTATTTTACTTTTCAGCTTTTACTTTATGTCTTTTACTTTTCAGCATTTTTACTTATTGTCTTTTACTTTTAAGTTTTTACTAGCCCTAGTTATGTGTTAGTTATCTAGGTTGTGATGAATTCTAATATCACCGGTTTATAAGGGGTTATTTTATAGTTTGGGTAATTTAAAGGTTTACTTATTAAGTCTTAAGCTTAATGCTTCTTGTTGTCTGATCACCAATAAGATTGATGTGGTAAATCTAAAATGAACTAGACATATGGATTTTAGGTTTCAGCCTTAGACTTAATAGCCCACGATCTTCATTGAGGATAGATAACCCTTTAATAGATTTCCTTACATGATAGACATATACCTGTCGGGCGGGGGTAGCCATAATTGGAACTTAAACTTAATGAATCCAGATAATTTGGTTGACATAGACATATGGTTCAATTGGGTTAAACTGGGTATTTGTGTCTGACCATCGACAGAGGCTTTCACATAATTTAGTGTTCCAGGTTAGTAAACCAATTGATTACACAAACATAAAATAATCACTTCATCTTTTAAAAGATATTTGAAAGATTCACAACCCTAGATCTTTGTGTCTTTTGTTATTTTCCTTAGTATTTTCTTTTGTCTTTATATTTATTTATTTATTTAGCAAGTCTACAATCAACCAAATCAATCAAGCAATCATTCTCTTCTCCATGAATTAATATATGTAAATAAATAGTATCAATAATTAATTACAAAAGTACGAATTAAGTCCTTGTGGGATCGATATTTTTATACTACTTGAACGATACGTAAGCTTGCATTATACGTGTGTGTTTACGCCGGTCAAGTTTTTGGCACCGTTGCCGGGGACTTATTTTTCTTGAGTTGTATCTAATTTTCTTTATTTTTATCTGTAATTTTTATTCTTTTATTTTCAGGTGATTGAAAAATGGAACATTATTGGGAGATTGAAAGATTACGAGCTTTACTAGAAGAAGATACACCCCAAATCTAGGAGCAACAGTCCGGTTTTCTGAGGCCTGTTGTTCAGCCCAACAACTATCACTGGATGTCAGAATCAAGTAATTCTACATTTGCTCAACACAACGAAATGGGGAGATGTGTAATATGTGATGGTAACCACCCGAGCGATCAATGTATATACTTTTCAGAGTGGCAGAATTATCAGAATCATTCAACGTACGAAGAACCATCATATTTTCCATCTTATCCACCATCCATCTATAATCTTCATCAAGAACCAGAACCATCAGAGGAAGATCAGTTGATTCACATGCTCAATGATTGATTCGAGGAACGGGAAGCTCAATTTGATGCTCAAATTCAGAGTCAAGCGGCGTCTATACAGAGGATGACAGATCAAGTTAGACAATTAACTGATAACCTGAATCACATATCTCACGGAGCAAATTCAAATAATACTGAAGAAGCCTTCGATTATCCTGAGATTCATCATGACATCATAACAGAGGGCGAGGCTGAGCAATATCAAGAAAAAGAGGTATCAGTTCAGGAGCCCGAACCGGCAAAGTCTCGATTTGATTTTTATTATTCTGACTCTGACGATGATGAAACTGAGCTGTTTGCACCAACACTTGAGGATGGAATTCTGTATCCTCAAAATGAAGATCTTGGAGTATCCATTGCACAAATGTTTGAAGAAGATATACCTGAGCCAATCATTTCACCCAGATCAGAGGATGAAGACCTAAAATCTGACATTTCTTTTCATCCTCAGATGATAATTTTGAAGCATGCATTTCACAGATGACAGATGAAGAGCTGAATACAGAAATTTTAAAATTCATCTATGAAGAAAATGTGGAGCAAGAAGTAGAGCAAATGAAAGAGCAAATGTCTGAACTTATTAAAGATCCAGAACATTCAGGAGAAACATCACTGTTTTGGGGAGTACTGATCAAAGATATCACCCAGAAGCTTGACATAATGAAACTTTCATTCAAAGTCAAGCACCATACGAGACCTCCTGATTTTCTTTCTTTCTTTTTTCAGGAACCAATGGAGCGACAAAGAATAAAAAGGTGGCACAAGCACTGAATGGGACAAAAGTCGTTTTGCCCCTTTACCGTTGGAAGAGACCCTTCAAAAGCAATTCTCATGGGATTGTCTTTAATCGGACATCCAAAACGACGCTGAAACCTCTTTAACAGATGGATTTCAGTCACGTCTGACTGAAGATGAAAAATTTATCGCTAGCAGGGAGGCAACCCATGCAATTTGTTGTAATTTTTGTTTTTATATTTTGTGTATACATGTTGTAGAGTTTTTAATTTTGTGTGTTATTTTTTTAGGGAAAAGCACAACGGAGCATTTTAAGACAAAAGAAATGGTGTTTGGCAATCAGAAAGAAGAGAGCTTATTCATTTGTGATGGCTGAGTAAAGAATGAATTCTTGAGACGCATCATTATGAATTTATACTAACCGAATGGCGTATTGCATACACAATGCCGTTGCCTTAATTATTGCTTTGATTTGCTTTTCTGTTGTAATTATATTTATTTTCATAGACAGGATCCAGACTTTTTGACCTTTCACGATTTCTTTTGTTGTTTAGCAAACAAACGTCCTCTGGAAGATACAAGTGCTATTATTACTCACCCTTTTCAGGTTCTATAAATTCAACTCATCATTGCACTTTTGAAGACATCCAGAGTAAAAAATGGAAGCCACTTCAGGAAGACGAGTTGAAAACATCTGTGTGTTTTGTGGTACTAGTGTTGGTACTAAACCACAATACGTAGAGGTAGCACAGGAATTGGGTCGAGTCTTAGCTGCAAGGAATATGCACTTAATATATGGCGGAGGCAATCTTGGACTAATGGGGATCGTTTCAAAGGCCTTATAGGAAGGAGGTAGTCACGTTTTGGGAATAATCCCAAAACTCTTGGTAGAGGCAAAACTTATTGGATCATCAAACGGAGTTGAACTGATCGTGCCAGGTATGTCTGAACGATTGGTAGAAATGATTAACCGTGCTGATGCTTTTATCGCTTTGCTAGGTGGCTTGGGCACATTGGATGAAATTTTTATAGTATTATCTTGGGCGAACCTGAACATACACCAGAAACCGCTTGGATTGTACAACGTTGATGGATTTTATGATTTTTTTTGTGTGTTTCTTGATGATGCTTGGAGAAATGGGTTTATGGCAAAACTATGAAAGAACTCTTCTTTACTGCCAGAACTGCTCCGGATCTAATTGACCAACTCTTAGCCTATGAACCACAAGTTGACCCTATCATTTCAAAGATAAATTGGTCAGAGGACGATCGTGGTAAGATGCGTCAGATTAATCTGGATCTTAACCTTTAATTTTCTGTAGAATTTCAGCTAACCAGGTATTATCTTATAAACATCTTCTTCTACTATTTAAGACATTGGGGAAAATGTCTCATTTAGGTTTGGGGAGGGAATTAGTTGATCAGTACCTTGTTTTTACTTTGTGTGTTGTTTTTATTTTTAGTCCAAAATTTTTCGAAAAATACAAAACAAATTATAAAATTTTCAAAAAAATTACAAAAATATTTTACGTTTTTATGTTTTTATATTGACTAAAAAGGTGAAATTGGTAAGAGATAGCTGAGTAAGGAGTTTCCACTACTGAGACGCATCTCAAACCTATTTCGAAACAAGTTAATTTTTGTTTATTTCCTTTTGAATTAATTAATTTGTGAATTCTCCATAATACTGATTAAAATGGATCTTCATATGCTCAGTTGACAGGTATTATCAACATGCATAGTAACATACGGACATGAACTGTAACTGAAAAGTTTGTAATATTCAGTGCTCTAGTTTAATTGGAGAAAGCATCTCAAAAAGCAATGGAGTAAAAAACAAATCTGAGATCCGAGCTATTAAGTCTGTAAAGGTGTTTTAACACCTAGTGCCCTAAAGCATACTGGTTTGGGAGTCACTGGCCAAAGATCGCTACATGGATCAAAGATGTTGCAAAAATATATATATCTGACGTCTGAGTAATTAAGTCCGTAGGGGTGTCTTAACACCTGGTGCCCTAAAGCCAACTGGTTTGGGAGTCACCGACCCAACATTCGCTACATAGACGGAATGTATTGTATATAAATAAAAAAAATCAGAAAAATGAGAAAAAATATTCCATTGCTACAAAAATGTGTGAATTCTGATAAAACTTTAGGACAAAAATATTACTCTCTTATCAACTGCACTTATGACTGTTGTGGGCAAAAATGAGTTGTTTAATATTATGTTAGCTGCGTATATGGAGAATGGTAAAAATTATCGGAGAATTTACTTATTCATTAATTTAGAAAGAAACAAAACAACTAGTAACTTGGAATAGAATTTTCACCTGATTAGTCACTAACTTCTTTATTCTCTTTTCGCTTGTCTTTTTTCTTTTGTGTGCATTAGTTTCATTACCTTTTTACTTTTTGTTTGTGGGTATCAATGATGTAAACCCTCACGAGACTACAACTCGTCCACTAGGAACACCTAGGGGTTTAAAGGCTTATTGCATACGCTAAATGCAACCGTGATCCCTACGAAAGTGGCTTAGTTAAATTTTATTTTAAAGATGTTTATTTTATTATGTGTTTTGCTCGAGGACTTGCAAAATGTTAGCTTTCGGGGTGTGATAAGTGGTAAATCTATCACTATTTCCCACTCATTTAACTTAATATTTTGTATAGTTTCTTGAGTCTTGTGAATATTTTGATGTGTTTTGTGTTATTTTATAGATAAATAAAGTTTTAGGACATTCTGGAGGTGATTTCGAGCAAAACAGTGAAAATTGGACGAAAAGAGCTTTTTGGTAATTTTCAGCATCGCGACGCCTAACATGCGCCGAACAGTGCTAACGTGCGCCGGGTCCATAAATCAAAATCAGAGAAAATTTGACTTTGCTAACATGCGCCGTGCCACGTGTCACCATCACAGCCGATTTGCTAATATGCGCCGTGCCACGTGTCATCATCCTACAGTGCCAACAGTCGCCATCGCCATGTGTCCTTGCCACGTCATCATCAACCAATCACAGCGTGCCACGTGTCATAATTCTATGGTGCCGACAGTCAAATTACCACGTGTCGCCATGTCAGCATCAATTATTGACTGACTTATCCTTATCTGACACGTGGCGGATAAGAATCTGAATCAGCCAATCACGAGCCGCCACGTGTCACAATAATTGAACTTCAACCACCTTTCCACGTGTCACCTTATCACCTTATCTGAAATCTGAAGTCGACGAACCAGAGCGTGCCACGTCGACAAATCGGAGTCGCGACGCAGGCTTGGCGTCGCGACGCCTATAAATAGAGCTCGAAATTTTAGTTTCAGATGTACCTTCCTCTCTGAATTCTCTGATGTAAATAAGGAGTTTTCTATCTAGTTCTTTTAGTTTTTAGTTTTGTAAATAATTTTAATTACGTTCTGTAATAATAGTAATTTACTTTTTTACTTTTTACAGTTTTTACTATTCACCATGATGAGGTAACTTCCCCAGCTAAGGAGAATGGTAATTCTTTTACTGTTCATATTTAGATTAATCTCCCTTAAAAATAATATATTCACAATTAAAATATTGACTTAAAAAGGATACCGCCATATTGGTCGGTTGGTAAATCATTTTAATTTGGTTTAAACCTGACTAATCAAGGATACCGCCAGATTGGTGGGTTGGTAATTAAATTTTCTTACCCCCTATATGGCAGGTTTATTTTGGTTCCGCCTTTATGGCTGGTTGGACTTAAATTGACTTAATCAGGTTACCGCCTATATGGCTGGTTGGTAAAATAATCACAAGTTAATATATTATATTAAGGGAGATATCTAAATAGTAAATAGTAAAAGTTGATCCTTTTACCTTAGCATTTTATTTTATTTTACTTTTCAGCTTTTACTTTATGTCTTTTACTTATCAGCATTTTACTTGTTGTCTGATCACCAATAAGATTGATGTGGTAAATCTAAAATGAACTAGACATAGGGATTTAGGTTTCAGCCTTAGACTTAATAGCCCACGATCTTCCTTGAGGATAGATAACCCTTTAATAGATTTCCTTACAGGATAAACATATACCTGTCGGCCGGGGGTAGCCATAATTGGAACTTAAACTTAATGAATCTAGATAATTTGGTTGACATAGACATATGGTTCAATTGGGTTAAACTGGGTATTTGCGTCTAACCATCGACAGAGGCTTTCGTATAATTTAGTGTTCCAGGTTAGTAAACCAATTTATTACACAAACATAAAATAATCACTTCATCTTTTAAAAGATATTAGAAAGATTCACAACCCTAGATCTTTGTGTCTTTTGTTATTTTCCTTAGTATTTTCTTTTTTCTTTTTATTTATTTATTTATATAGAAAATCTTGAATCAACCAAATCAATCAAGCAATCATTCTCTTCTCTCTCAATTAGATATTTGTAAATAAATTGTATCAATAATTAATAACAACAGTAAGAATTAAGTACTTGTGGGATCGATATTTTTATACTACTTGAACGATACGTACGCTTGCGTTATACGTATGTGTTCACAAGCCGGTCAAGTTTTTTGCGCCGTTGCCGGGGACTTATTTTTCTTGAGTTGTATCTAATTTTCTTTATTTTTATCTGTAATTTTTATTTTTTTGTTTTCAGGTGATTGAAAAATGGAACATTATTTTAAAGATGTTTATTTTATTCTGTGTTTTGCTCGAGGACTAGCAAAATGTTAGGTTTGGGGGTGTGATGAGTGGTAAATCTATCATTATTTCCCACTCATTTAACATAATATTTTGTATAGTTTCTTGAGTCTTGTGAATATTTTGATGTGTTTAGTGTTATTTTGTAGATAAATAAAGTTTCAGGACATTCTGGAGGTGATTTGGAGCAAAACAGTGAAAACGTAAATATACGAAAAGGGCATTTTGGTAATTTTCAGCGTCACGATGCGCAAGCCCTTGGCGTCGCGACGCCTAACATGCGCCGAAGAGTGCTAACGTGCACCGGTTCCATAAATCATAATTTGAGAAAAATTTGACTTTGCTAACGTGCGCCGTGCCACGTGTCACCATCACAGCCGATCTGCTAACGTGCGCCGTGCCACGTGTCATTATCCTACAGTGCCCGACAGTTGCCATCGCCACGTCATCATAAACCAATCACAGTGTGCCACGTGTCATAATTTTATGGTGCGGACAGTTAAATTGCCACGTGTCACCACGTCAGCGCCACGTCAGCATCAATTATTGAATGACTTATCCTTATCTGACACGTGGCGGATAAGAATCTGAATCAACCAATCACGAGCCGCCACGTGTCACAATATTTGAACTTCAACCACCTTGGCACGTGTCACCTTATCCGGAATCTGAAGTCGACGAACCAGAGTGTGCCACGTCGACAAACCGACGTCGCGACGCCGGACCCCTACTGACGCCTATATATAGAGCTCGAAATTTCAGTTTCAGATGTACCTTCCTCTCTGAATTCTCTGATGTAAATAGGGAGTTTTCTATCTAGTTTCTTTTAGTTTTTAGTTTTGTAATAATTTTAATTACGTTATGTAATAATAGTAATTTACTTTCTAACTTTTTACAGTTTTTACTATTCACCATGAGGAGGTAACTTCCCCAGCTAGGGTGAAAGGTAATTCTTTTACTGTTACTATTTAGATTAATCTCCCTTAAAAATAATATATTCACTATTAAAATATTGACTTAAAAAGGATACCGCCATATTGGTCGGTTGGTAAATCATTTTAATCTGGTTTAAACCTGACTAATCAAGGATACCGCCAGATTGGTCGGTTGGTAATTAAATTTTCTTACCGCCTATATGGCAGGTTTTTTTGGTTCCGCCTTTATGGCTGGTTGGACATAAATTGACTTAATCAGGTTACCGCCTATATGGCTGGTTGGTAAAATAATCACAAGTTAATATAATAATATTAAGGGAGATATCTAAATAGTAAATAGTGAAAGTTGATCCTTTTACCTTAGCATTTTATTTTATTTTACTTTTCAGCTTTTTTTTATGTCTTTACTTTTCAGCATTTTTACTTATTGTCATTTACTTTTAAGTTTTTACTAGCCCTAGTTGTGTTAGTTATCTAGGGTTGTGATGAATTCTAATATCACCGGTTTATAAGGGGTTATTTTATAGTTCGGGTATTTAAAGGTTTACTTATTAAGTCTTAAGCTTAATGTTTCTTGTTGTCTGATCACCAATAAGATTGATGTGGTAAATCTAAAATGAACTAGACATAGAGATTTTAGGTTTCAGCTTAGACTTAATAGCCCACGATCTTCCTTGAGGATAAATAACCCTTTAATAGATTTCCTTACAGGATAGGCATATACCTGTCGGGCGGGGTAGCCATATTGGAACTTAAACTTAATGAATCCAGATAATTTGGTTGACATAAACATATGGTTCAATTGGGTTAAACTGGGTATTTGCGTCTGACCATCGACAGAGGCTTTCGCATAATTTAGTATTCCAGGTTAGTAAACCAATTTATTACACAAACATAAAATAATCACTTCATCTTTTAAAAGATATTAGAAAGATTCACAAGTCTAGATCTTTATGTCTTTTGTTATTTTCCTTAGTATTTTCTTTTGTCTTTTTATTTATTTATTTATTTAGCAAATCTACAATCAACCAAATCAATCAAGCAATCATTCTCTTCTTCCTCAATTAGATATATGTAAATAAATAGTATCAATATTAATAACAATAGTAGGAATTAAGTCCTTGTGGGATCGATATTTTTATACTACTTGAACGATACGTACGCTTGCGTTATACGTGTGTGTTTACGCCAGTCAACAAGCTTTTAAAATTTATTCTCTAAAACATTTCTTAAGAACATACTTTTTCATAAATAAACTGTAATAAAATAGGCTAATGCCCTATGTGGGTAAAAATAAGTCTGATATGAGAAATAACATAATGAAAATCAACTTAAAAGGATAGTGTCCATGTTTGGGTTTCTAAGGTGTCCCAGATCATTTAAGCAATGAAATAAATGTGAATACATAATGAAGTATGGTGGAAACACACTTACATTGAACGGATTTTGGAGATGTTGAACATAAAAACTTTGTCTTTGAGAAATCCTCCAAGATCTCCTCTTTGAAGTTGAATCCAAGCTCCAAGCTTTGACGTTGATTCCAAGCTCAAGGGATTCGTTTCCCTAACACCTTGATATGATTACTTGTGAAGTGCTAGCTTGAAAGAAAGAAAAAAAAAAATTTCTTCCTTGGAGAAGCTCACGGTTTTTGAGCTAAAATGAGAGAGAGTGTGTTTCAATTTCTTTGTTTTCTAAAAACCTATGCCAAAGTCTTACCCAATTTTGGTTATGCTTTTCCAAAAAGCTTAACTAAAATTGGAGGGAAAATTTCATTAAAGTCTCTAACTACTCCCATCACAAAATGACTAGATGTCTTTCACCAAAAAGGTTGACAAGACTTCCATCATTAAAGTGACTAATGATATGACTAGCGATGTGACTTGTGGGCCCATTAAATTCAAAATCCGAGTGGGCCCGCAAACTGTTGGTTCTATATTATTATGTCCCAAGGAAAGATTAAGCTTCATGAATACTATAAATGAATATATAAAAAGACTGAAGCATGGCGGAATCATACTTACAAAGCTATGTGATGAAGAAGATGATCAAATGGTGGAGCTCCAAGTGTTGGAAGATTCGGCCAAGAGGAGGAAGAAGACTTGAAGCTCCAAGCTTTTGTATCCAAGCTCTTTGATGGTTTCCCTATCACCTCTTTTGATCCCTTGCTTGTGCTAGCAAAAATGGAGAATAGAAGATCAAATCTTCCTTTGTCCTTCCATGGAGTTCACGGCAAGTGAAGAAATTTGAGAGAGAAAGAGTTTT